>JAAEAF010006177.1:0-72698 GCA_011037195.1 Triatoma infestans | reverse complement strand
TTTTTGCTCTCTTAGCATCAGTGCCTGTATCACAATATATTAATAAGTTTTTATACTTTCTTTGCAGATAACTTGTACTTATTATTTTATTAGAATATATTTATTGTTAGCAGTGGTGACTACTTTCTTATTTCTGATAGTTCTCTCTCTTAAACATATATACTTACAAGCCCTTTACAAAACCGCTCGTGCTACAAACTACTACAAACACACATCCCCACCAATTAATTACATTACATTACACTGCCTGCACTTTACACTAAAATATATAGAATGGTAGTAAAAGGTAAAGGTTGATGACGCGAAGGGACTGCTGTGTGAACTCTGCTATATCTCTTCTATATCTCCCGTCTCAGTATTTAAGCAGTTTCTCCCACTCTAGTCCGAGAGAGTGGTTCTATCATTTTTGTCTCTCTCTCTCTCTCTGCTATGGATCCCTCTCTTAGCCTCCTATTACATTAAATATCCAATTTTTTTTTTTTTGTGATTTGTTCTGGGCGTTATTTTCTATACTCCAATATAATCACATTCAGGAAAAACCTAGCCTGTGTGTGTCCCCATCGCCGCTATCTTTATTTATGTTAAGGCAAAATCTTTAGTAAAAACTCCATGTATATAGAAAGTTTGTCAGTTTATAAAAGTGTCATTACTTACAATCAGAGAAAGTCGTGAAAAATTCACAACCGATTTTTCTTCTCTACATTGAAACTCTTGGAATTTTACTTGGTTTTGAATATTATTAAATATATATATAGTATATATATACATTCCTGGGCTAGCAAAAAAATAATAATAATAATAAGTACAGAGAAAAAGCTGTCAGGGAAAGGAGGTCGTGGTTTAGTGAAATGATATGGGAGAAAAGAGGAATTGAAAGAAGATGAAGGATTACTGGGTGAAGTTATCTGAGGCAGAAAGACATGGCTATATGGATAAGTCTACTGAGGAATGTCTTATATTGGAATTTTATAACTACGATCCTGTGAATAAAAGATATGTGCAGCAACCATTTTTTTTTTATTTTCAATATTGAACAAAATAAGATATAAGGAGGAGTCTGCAAAATATTGTATAACTACTATGTGAAAGAAAGCCTCCATTTAAGAGACAGGATTAAAAATGAATATTTAAAAAAAAACTCCTATAAAGTCTAAAAATAACTATATTATTACCATATTCTTGATTAATTATTTTATATATTGTTTTTTTTTTCTTGCTCATAATTTTATATAATTACAAGCATACTTATATAATTAATTACAAATCAATTAACTGAATAACAATGTTATTAACTGGACTATATTTTAGAAGCTGCATTTTTATATATAATTAAGTCCCACCACACCCATGTGGGGAATATGCAATCAAATTATTATTTCTTTTTTTAAAAGAATGAAAGTTATTATTAACTTGTTACTTTAGTAGAGGAATTTTTTTTATTGAACGGTGGATGGATACGCAATGATGGATTTTAAATGAGGATTTTACCACATCTGGTATTTTATCCGTCGTAGCATGCATATTTATTTTCTTCCTGACCAGTTTAGGACTTTCATCAATCGTCGGAGCAAATTCACCAAGTTCGTGTAGAGAGTCCACTTCAACGTAATTTTTCTGTTACTTGTTACTCACACTTGTTCAAGTAACACTATTAAATAAAAAGTTTCTTCTTTGGCCCCAGCCAACTAAATTTTTAGCTTGTTTAAATAAATCATAATTGTATATTTATCTATGAACATGTATAATTTAAGTCACCATCTATAGCACCCTGGTTGTATAAGGTTTTGTTTTGTGAGACAAGATTGAAACGCTCTCAGCAAATATAGAATCCATTGCAAGCGAAACCAATAATTCATGGTTACAGTGATTATCTCTAATCAAGCATAGAAATAATCCAACGAGAAGTATTCCACAAGAAGCATGTTGACGGATACTGTCATAAATATCCATTCCTCTTTTATGATTCTTTTTAGAATTTGGACGGAAAAGTCTAGAAACATTCTTTGATTGGTGATTTTTGAACTGTTGAATGAAAAATTGCTGGATGCAGGTACTAGTGAACAATCTAGCTAGCAATACTTCGCTTAAATGGAATTATAAAAATAAATTAAGAGATCGTATTCCAACTTGTTGTCGACCCTTGTCCTTATTATTTCATTGATGCTTATTTTTGTTAAATTTGAATCCTGACCCAAACAATCCAACAAACAAATAAGCATCAAAGAATAAACAGAGATCTTCTGGTTATTTATGTTTGACTTTTATTAACAAACTGCGTCAAGTAACACTCTTTATTACTTAAATCACTGTTTTATATATATCAGATCAAGCTGATCTGATCATGCAAAAAACTTAATGGAAATGGAAGTGAAGAAAAAAAAAGAAGAGAAATCTCAGTTCAAGGATTTATAGATTCGAAACCAGTGAGCAAAGGAATAAGTGAATTTGGGAAAACAGTTCGCTAGGAGGAGCAACCACCTATACAGAACAAACTGCTCTCACGGGTAATACAAAAAAACCTCTTGATTGGGCACAGTTCCTCTTGCTAATAACTTTAACATTTAACACGCCATAAAAATAGAGTTTCCCTCCTGGAATGGGATGTTGATTTCTTTTTTAAACACTTTGAACTGCTATAAAAAATTTTTCCTTCCACGATCTATCCATTAAAATATAATAAAAACATTAAGAATTATAGACTTAGATGCTTGTATTAATTTAATAAAATAAATACAATCATTTGAAATATCTGGATTATTATACTGACTGATTGACTGACTGACTGACTCTAATAGAAAGTATTTGTATTTAAAACACAATGAAAGGTTTTTTTTTTTCTCTTGGCACAAACCTTAAGACCCTGTAATTGTGTTAAATGCCCCTAAGGGCATATCCAAACGTACTCTATAATTACAATAAACTCTGTTGAAGGAAAGTTTAATTATTACATAGAAATTTCACTTTCATTTATTTTCATGACAAGAAAATTAGGCTCTATAAACAGATTATTATTACATCATACAGCACAACTGCTTCATTTGAAGATGAGCAGGTAAGCATGCAATAAAATCTAAGTGATATATTGAATATATTACATTCACAAGATAAAAAGATGCCTGCCTATAAGCATCAATATCGAGAACGTGCTATACGACAGTATCGAGAAATATCGAAAATGGGGTCTAGAAATAAATTTGAATAAATCCGCAGATTAACCGAATATAACTAATTATGATGGTACTCTTATTGGATTTGAACTGGTTACCAAATGAGTGCAGCTATCAATCAAAGTATGGGTGCACAATAGTTCACAAGAATGGTAGGTAAATAATCCAAGTTAGAGGCAGGCAAAAAATAGTTGATTAATAGCTATTTGCCCAGGCTCATTACGAATGATTTGTAAGTTTTTTAATTGGCCACTGCAGACTTAAGAAGCACATACATCGCATGGGCCTGATTACGAATAGCCGTGGACATTTTTTCCAGAAAGAAGGGTAATCAGCACTGCATGTACTGTGTTAGTCTGAGGGGCTTAAGTTACTAAGAGTTCACCTGTTCGGGGAGGAAAATATTTATATTTTTAAAAGCAATAAATTTTGATTAGAAATAAAATGCAATTCATGGCTGGCTGGATGGAGCATGCCAAACCAGCCAGAAGACGAGGAAGACAATCGTACTCTCAACAACACATTATTGATCTGTGAACCACTTTCCTGCCCACTTTTAACGTATTTTCAAAATTTATTAACTAAACAAATGGAGAAAGTGACTAATAATTTCGTGTTTACCAACAGCATGGAAAACAAGCAATAAGGAAAACAAAACCTCTTTTTTGGAACGAATCAATAAATATCCTTCCGTAGTGAAAATTTAGTATTATTACCCGGCGAGCTTAAGACATAACATTTAAATTCAGGTTATAGAAAAGCTAGCTAAGAAAAGGAAAAATACCGGAAAAGATTCCGTTAATTAAATGACCGCCCAATGTTAACGTAAATCTGAAAAAACAAAACAAAACTGAAAAAAATTCATTTGAATAAAAAGGACTACGGTGGCATACCTGCCGCCTTAAATGGTGGATGGAAGAATGTAGGGTAATGAGATTCATATCTGCTAAAAAAATCTATGCCGAGATCAAAAATTAAGCTGAAGATAATTCTTCTTTGACCAGAATTAGGTAATGGAGGCTTCGATGGCAAAGGCCGCTAGAAGGAGTTCCATATAAACTACATTCTAAAGCTTATATGAGAGTTTGCTTATGATTAGGAAAATGTTATATAATAGAAACTAGATCTGTTTTGTTAATAGATTAAATTTAGCATCTCTGAATTATATACTAATATACAATATTCTGTATAAACATATTTACACAATTTCCATTAGGCTTTGTTATTAGTTGAGGTATCACCCTGACAACTAAACATGCCCTTAGAGATTCTAAATTATATTATTAATTTGAATAACATATGTTTATACAAAGCCTAGTTTACACTAGTAAATCTTTACTCAAATATATATATTATGGGGGCGTAATTCAATATTTGTTTATCTCAATCTGCTAAAAGAACTGTACAATGTAAATTATAAAATAATTTTGCTTAAATGAAACCGTTTTAATATTGGAATATAATAATAAATATGACAAAGTAAATCTAATTTAGAAGAACAATGGTTTTATATTGTTCAATAAATAAATGAAAGGTTGCATTATATAAAACGTATTAATTAAAATTGTTTTATTGCCTTGATGGCAATTTATTTTCATTTATTGATGTAAGAGAAACTGTTGTCTTTATCGAAATTGATTTTCAATGGAAATAGATTTTATGAAAAAAATGTTTTTAGCGTATTCGTGAATTCGTGTGTGTGTTTGTGAGAGGGTGAGAGAAAATGCAAAATAATTTAAAACGAAATATCACAGAAGTTAAGAAACCTGATACGGTCCTGGGGATACGATACTAAGAAACAATCAAATTCTGTTAAACTCCACTGCGATCTGAAATATATATTTGGCAGCAGCAAACGACAACAAGTGCACGTCAACTATGCATTTCACATGCGATTATGCTTCAATGTGGACAGCCTAAATCTCTCCAGGAAGCTGTGATAAGAAAAATTTTAAACGGTCAACAAGAAAAACTTTCTAATGTTCACCGATACACTCATCAGTGGCACTAGCTAATCCACCATTAGAACATCTAAGCGTTCTAACTAGTCATATGACTCTTCAGGACGACTCATATAAGCCATCGCTACACCATTGTACATAAATCACACTAACCAATTAATCACTTTTTGCTCGGTCACTCAACCCTCTATTTACTCTTCTCCCTTTCCTCGATAAATCATAAATATACATAAACTTTAAGTGAAAGTTATCAGTTCGTGTGTTCTCAATTCACCATCGCCAACCATCAACAAACATTCTGCTACCATGGCAGTGTGATTATTGTGTACCATGTACGTATGAGTATGTATGCCATTAAAGTAAAGTTTGTCTGTATGTTCTTTGTATTCAAGTAAGTTAATCACATACAACTACAGGATCTGCTGCTGGCTCAGTGGTAGATGCAGTGCAAATTGTTCGCGTAGTTAGGCAAGGATACACGCACCGGAATGCAACTTTACTGAAAGACATTTTTCAGTTTTTTTACAATTTATTATAAATATAGGCTAAAAGTTATGCAAAGCTAGACTATTAAAGCCACTTTAATATAAATCAGATTCTACCGTTTATATATTACAAAAATATTAAATACTTTGTCAAAATGCTAAACTTGAAGAAAATAGATTAACCGAACAGTGTGACTTTATTTCTTTCTCAGTTATTAGCAATTTTTATTCGATTATGAGCTCTTACGATTTGCGTACTAATTGTACATATTGAAAATATGATGGGGGGGGGAGGAGGTTGAATATTTTTCTGGTAAAAATCAAGTTTAGACATACTGGACTTCTGTGCCACTTATTTCTGAACTGCCATTTCGATATTGTTTTGATTTACGATAGCTCTGACCAATTTCAGGTAGCTCCTTTCTTTCTAAGAACACCCATCTACTTTAGCAACCATCTAGGTATTTGTAATATTAAGAACAAATAAAAATTAGTAAAAATACCGAATGAAGAAAATTTGTTAAATTGTAATTGATGCTGGAATAGAAAGTCCATTTAAGAGTTCACTTTGTTTGTTTGTTTATAATCAAACGAATTTTTTTTGTGCGAATGACCTTAGATGTTTTGCACCTTAAAAAAAAAAAAAATTTTTTTTTGTTTTAATTATTAGTTATTCCTGAACGGAATGATTAAAGAATTGTTATTGTTTGAATGTTTTCCCTCTTTTCGAAGAGTAAAGGATTTCTTTTAATTGGGTTATTTTAATGTTAAGTAAAGAAGATATCATGTAATGAAGTCTTGATCGAAATTATAGTATAATGTAAACCTTCAGATTAGACTAAAATTATCGTGAGATTAGACCTGCTGCATCTACAGCGCCTGACTATGGGGAAAACCTATGCAAAAAAATGTAAGCTTACTTTTTCAGACCGGCTTTAGTTTAACTACCGATAAGGTGTAGCGGACGGAGGCGGATAGCAAACATACTTCAATGTATAATACTCATTTTAATAATAGCTAATAAAGTCCAATGCCTAAAAATCTGGAATCAAACCCAGTAAACAATATACAGAGTTACTCAGTTTGTTGACTAGTAGATCATTTATTTATTGAAATCCCCCCAAGCTTTCGGACCGTTGTCCTATATTTCACACACTTCACAATGTCACGTTTGTATATAATTTCACAGGATGTGTATACTTTGCTGGATGAATATAAAGGGTGTATGTATCTAAAAGTATGAATGAAGAGTGAATGCTACTAGGAACCGCCATTCAGAGGTAATTAGATTTATATTGGATGTATATAAAGGTTTGTAAATATATATATATATATACTCATATATAATGTTTATTTATCTATTTATACCTATATAGAGAGTAATGTAGGTTTAGCGAGTTAATTCAGACGGTATCAGTATGAATGTATTTATTAGAATAAATGTATTTATTGGCACGAATGTGTACGTTTAGGTTGGTCACGTATGCATGCTGCGTATGAATGAGGTGCGGAGAGGACCAATGCAGGCCAGAGGTGGCAACTTCTTCTGGTTGTGCGGACCGTCTTTCAGCACGATCTACATAATGTAAAATATTGTACATAAATGGGAGCCATTGCTATTGGTGGGCGGGCTGAGCCGAGATTGGCACTCCGGCATCGTGTGAGCGTGTAGTATGAATGTGTTAGATGAAGATAATGAAAGCCGCTTTAATTTAAGCAAGAGGTATAAGTTTTAGAAAAAGGTTAAGTTTTATTAGAAGGTAATAAACAGAGAATCACATATAGATAGTGCTGGCTGTATGACAAAAGCCAATGCCAAAAAAAAATATAAAAAAAAAAAATTCACATTGCAATAACAGCTGAATTATATTTATGAAATATGTGAAACGTAAGATAAAAATTATATAAATTAATCCTTTGAAAATAGACTAAGCAAGACCAAAAGCTTGAACCGAAATCACGTATGTATTTGTATTTGTATTTTGTGTTTTTATTTTTGTACGTATACGTATTTTTATCTCTATGTATTTGTTCAAATCAAAGATACAAGAGAAGGCAACAAGAATAAAATTATCTTAATATAGAGTTTTTGTGATATAGAATAACCAAACTATATAATGGAAATTATTGACTGTCCTAAATAATAGTGAACTACTGTATTATAGATTTTCTAGAAAAACGATGGGTAACTGCTCTATTACTTTCTCTTACTCCTAGTAAGAGGAAGTATTGTAATCGTGTCAAATTTTCGATATCGAGTTTTCACCGGAAATATCCGTTTTGAGGTCCCCTGAGTCCAAAAAAGTGGTTTTTAGCGAATGGTCTGTGTGTGTGTGTGTGTGTCTGTGTGTGTGCTGTGTGTGTGTATGTATGTGAACAGCATAGCTCAAAAACGAAAAATCGTAGAAAGTTCAAACTTGATATTACGTTTAGGTATCACCATGGGATCTGACGGTGCGTTATGTGTCAATATTCCTCAACCGGAAGTACCACTTTACTAGTTGTTTTTTTTACGTTTTTGCAATTTTCTCAAAAATGGCTCCGAAGATTTTCTTTAAACTTGCTATATCAACTACACATACAAAGAGCTACAACTTTTATTTGAAACATTTCTCCAGGAAAATTCATTTAAGGGCACTTCTGGGGGAGGGGTGGGGTTAGGTTTTCATCTTAACTGCTGTTTCAGTATATTAGACAATTCTGTCATCTAAATAATGTTAATTAGAATTAAATATGTTGTTGAAATTCCGAGTTTGAAAAAAAATAGATAACCGGAAGTGCGTTTTTACTGAAATATAATTTTCAGTTTTCTGGTATTTTCTCGAAAATGGCTCCAACGATTTTCTTTAAACCAGCGTTGTTAACTATACATATAAAGAGCTACAACTTTTATTTGAAACTTTTCCCCTGATAAATTCATTTAAGGGGACTTTTGGGGGAGGGGGGTTATGTTTTTCTTTAAAATGCTATCACAGTTGATTATACAATTCTGTCATCCAAATTGAAATAACTAGAAATTAATATATGACCCAAATTCCGAGTTTCAAGGAAATTAGTAAACCGGACAGTTTTACTGGACAGTGTTTTCACTTTTCGACGAATTTCATTAAATTTGGTACACTAACTATAAAATTTGTCAATTATAATTTTGAGTACTGGAGTAAGAGAAAGTTGTGTGAGTGTTTCACACCAGATTTTTTTTTGTTGTAATAATGAATTAGCTAATATTTAAATAATTAAATAAATCCATAAAAAATCAGTTTCACCAAATAATTGAACTGCAATACTTAATTGAATGTAAATATTAAGTAATTGATGAATTGCATAACTTTCGAGATAATTTCTTGAACATGAGTTTACCATTATCTTGGGAGTGATTTGGATCATCGATTACAATACTGACGGGCAATGTTATTGTATTTATAGCAAAAGGTTTAATTTATAATTCTAGTCAGTGTGTTCGATTTTTTAATATGCGACTTATAATAGCATTTCGATTTATCTCAATCGTGGGGAAGCTGTATTTTAATTTTCATTTCGATGTATTTATATTTAGGAAGTGAATTTTAAATAATTTAATTACTAAAAGTTTATTGAAACTGAGAAAGAGCTTTAATCGCATTTTCGATTATCAACTATTTTTAAGCTTAAAAGCAGAAAACGAGATTAATGTTGTCCATTAGCTTTAAGATCACAATTAATAATTTTCTTAATTTACATAATCAAAAGAAAATTGATGAAGTGTGACCGTGTTTTATTTATTTATTTATTTATTTTGAAAGGATTTGCATTAAGGTCTTTTGTTTTTTACTCTGAAGAAACAGCAAAAGTATGAAACACTCTTCCAATAAAGTTGTCAGCCTCCTAAAAAATGCAGAAAAAAATGTTATCTCTTTCAAATCAATTTCAAGCTATAATATTATATAAGTGTTGTCTCTTTTATTATAGGAGGCGTGTGAAAGTTAAGTACTCTCAGTTCAGAATTGGCCCATTTTTAATCTTCTTCAGTTTCAAAATTTGATCCGATTTCGAATATTCATCCACTGTCAAAGTAATTTTTATAAAACACTGAAGTAATTCTAACCAATTCCTTTCAATCTTTGGTGATAAACACCTTTCTCAATTTGTCTTCCGCTCTGATAAAAGCAAATCAATTCTATTCCTTGCCTTTTGGATGATGTGTACAGATCCCTTGATCAAAATAATGAAGTTATTAGCTTATTAATCGATTGTTTCAAGGTCTTTGATATTGTACAGCATGACAAGTGACAAAAACTCTGGATAAGGTTGGCATCCGGGATGTCGCTCATTAGCTCATGACTTCATATCTGAGCAACAGAAAGCAGGTTGTCATATGATGAACACTCAAGAAAGAGAATTCCAAGTGAAAGAAATTTCACTCTCTGATTCTAATATCTTCTAATCGTGTAAGACAAAGCTGCAAGTTAGTACCCTCTCCTATTTATTATAGGGGTCAATTATTCACCCAGAAATGATAAGAAAGGAATGCTATTCAGTATGCACCTGATATCAGCGCAGTATTCACTGCAAAAAAACTAAAGCTGAATATAAACTGATGCCAATGCTGAAGTAGGCGACATGTTTAGATGGTGCACTAAAATGTATGATTTCAAGAAGCATACTCTAAGATAATGAGACTATATAAGAGCTCAGAGACAAATGATTTGCGTTTCAAGGTTGCACAATAACTGAAACCGCATAATATTATGGAAGTTAATCACATATCGGCTCCCTATCGTCTTATTCTTAAGCCCCACCATAACAAACAATTCCAAAAATGTCAAGTTTTCTGCCGAAATGTTGTATTCCTGGAGAGTGACTTAGAAACTATGACTGCGGTGAATCTTAGATGGATTAGACCCGAGTCTGGATATTTGTTCTAGACCCGGTTTGTTGTTGTTTTTTTTTTCTTGGGGTAGCTATATGGGCTCAGTGGGGGCTTTGGATAGCGTAAGGTTTGATCCTTCCCCACAGACAAATAATAATAAATAATAGAAACTAGGAGCTTTTGCCTAGCTTAGTTCTAAGGATTCATTTTTGATGCGGGCGGTTCGGGTTTTAATACCGAGGAGGTGCCATTAAATTTATGTCGGTGATTTCTAAAGGGATGCATCTCTGCTGCTGAATTGGAAATCAGAATATCTCTCGCAACAGACTTGAACATATATTACCTAATGCTACGGAGGCCGTTGTGCGAGAAAGGGTAAACAATGGGCCGATCTTTAGCCTAAATACCATTCCACCTTCTGTTTGAAGGGGCCATTAACAGCTAGGGAAGTTAGAACTTTGTGTCACTTTCATAAATTAACGTGGGTCTTTCAGTTTAAAGGAAATTATGAGGCTGAAAAAGTAATTTATAAATTAATTTCCTTAATAAAGTGAAAATGAAAATTCTTTCGAAGAAAGAACGGATTGGAGAACAATTTGATGCTAATTTCATCGATGTGGTTTCTAGTGAAAACTATGCCCACATCACTTAAATGTGGGTACTTGTTAATGTAAATAGTTTACGTTGCACAGGCTAGGCTAGATGATACTTAGAAGTGTTAGGTGATTCTTGGTAAGACTTCGCTATGGATAAAGTAATCTCTAAAGGTTTCAAGTTTATTAGCCACTAGAAGGGTCGTAGAATAATGTTAATGAAGAGATGACCCTCTCTACCATCAGCTCAAGTATGTCTACTAACCCCCCCTTGTGTTGCTGTCTCAGTTACCTGAATGGACGTATTGTGGGTACCAAGGTGTATAAGTGAGGAGTAGAATTGAGGATGACGGTTGGTTGGGGATGGTTGAGCAAGAGTGTAATACAGTGAACAGAGGGTAAGAGAAATTAGCATGCTCCCTGGGGATTGTAAGGCAAGCGGGGAGAGAGAGAGAGAGAGAGAGAGATTGAACCCCTTAAGGCTTGACCTGCTGCTGAACGTTACAGCCGACTGACAACCTCAAGTACTATGCATATTCAAATGGGTTGTTAGGTGGGAGAGAAAGAGGCCATCATCCTCCTGCATACACACCCATCGACCATTAGCACCACTCTCTTGGCAGAATGGCAATACCCACAACTAATTTACCTTATGCCTATCTCAGCATTACCATTGGTATTCGCTTACCACTTAGTGAAGCTGTGGAAATTCGAGATCACAATAATAATGCATTTCCAAGCCAACCCCAAACAATGACTAATTTAAATACGATATCCAGACTATTGCCTTCTAATTGTTACTTGGAAGGGAACTTTCACAAAAAATAAAATCGTTATTTCTTGGATTTCTGCTATAATTAGTGACATTTAGTGTCAAGATCAGAACAGACCGAAATATCAAATTATTAACATTCAAAGAAATTATCAAATTATAGTGAATAAAATCTACATTTCTTTTTGTAGATACAGCTCATCGACAAACTAAAAAAAAAAAGTGCACAAGTATTATAATGAGTATTGTAAGTTATAATGAGCTAATAAGACAAGACGATATTTGATTTCAATTTTAATTAATCCGAATAGATATAAAACAGGTGTTATAGATAAAAGCAGATAATAAACGGTTGAAAACACTAATTACATAGAAATTCTGTAATACTTTTAATATTATTAATTAAGAAAGAAAAGTTGATAAGTGGTTGGGTCTACAATTCTAGACAATATCTGTGACTATATAGCCTTCATTGTATCCTTTCCCTTTCACCTTAATTCTCATAGGTTCTGTCGTCCTCGGAGATTATTACTGTATGATGGAAAAGTTAATAGCGGATGTCAAGTGGCTCTATACAAACTTGAACCACTCTTTGACCAATAGAGAATCGAGAAGCCGAATAGAGGAAGAAAATCCTTGAAAGTTTCTGAATTGAGAAAAAAAGAAGTTGTTGTTGTGTCCGGATAAATCATTGAAATGAAAATCATTCGAGCACAATCACGGTTTGTTTCGTACCTTTATTTATTATATTAATAAATTGTTACTTGTTCAAAAAATTTGAATTATTGCACTTTTATTTTTTTACTTTTCCCAATTCAGCATTTCTCATATCACTGATCGTGAACTCAATGAATGTGTAATCAGTGGAATTTAGTGGTTTTTCCAGAAAGTGGGACAATAATCTGAGGTAATATCCATCCTTAGACATCTTGCTTTTTATATTTCTTGCTGCTTTCAGTGTCAATTCGACAACAGAGACAGCAGATGCTATAGATGTACAAAATGTTCAATTTTATTGTTTCAGTGCATCCCGGTCTTATATTTTAAATAAATCAGTCTGTTTTTTATTGTGTAACTGAAACCCAGAATAGTGGAAGAAAACATCTGACCTAAACACTCCTTATAAGACTCTTCTTTAAATATGGGCGAAATCTTAAGATACTAAAATTAGCAACTTCGAACAGATGGTTCATATGACATATGGGAAGATGCAATATGGCAAATTTTGGGTCAGAGTGGGTCAGAGCAATATGGCAATTAATTTCATACAATTAATACAGTAATTAAAGCCATTAGCAAAGTAGCAAGATGTCTGTTGTTATAAAGTAATTATCGTCAGTAAACTGTATGGAAACTTTCTTTCCGCGCAATATTTAGTATTCATTTTTTAATCTTCGTTTACGTTCATCTCCTTAGTTCAATTGTTCTCTATAGTCTACACCTACATATATACCTCCAAGTCTAACTACAAGACTTGGATATATTTCACTTTCAAAAACAAACACACGAAAATCTTGAATGAAACCCTAAAACACTTTCTTTAAAATAGTTACAACAATTACGTATAAATTTACAAAATTTTCTTTCAGCAATGGAATCTTTATTCAGAGTTTCTTTTTCTCCTTTCCTAGCGTTACAACCCAGTAATGTGCGACCCGGCCTTCTCAAGATGTTAATCCGCTCAATGTCCTAATTTCTAGCAACCGCCATTCCTGTGCCTTCCAGTTCTACGTTTCCGATCAGAGGTCACGTGCAGAAATTTGGAGGGAATCTCTCAGCTGCACCCATCCTGACTAAATCGACTCAAACGTTTGGACGGCCCAAAATAAATACATGGTTATGGAGGTACACAAATTAGTACATATGACAACCATTGCAAACTTTAATGTGATGACAAGGAGGAGGAGGCGGCTAGGAGGTCTCCAACTCTGGAAGTCCCTCCCCGGACTGTGCAGGCCAAGAGCTGCCTGGGAAATTATAACCAACGGAGATCGGAGCCCTGCATCGGCCTGAGGAAGAACAAACACCACATTCTTATGGGTTTCCTCACGGAGTACTGTTGACTCGAAGGACGACTGACGAGGAAAGTGACAGCACATGCAGATTCTGTGGGGAGATAGAGAAAACTCCATTACATCTCTTAACGGACTGCTAGGATGCCACCAAGAGAAGATTTAAGGACCTGGGTGGCTCCTAGAGTCCGTCAGGTTATTAGGATTCTTTATGGATCTTAACCTGATGGAGATGTTGTAGAGACGATATTTGCCTGGGACATCTGCGTGGGTACTGTGGGCAGCCTGCGGTACCCAGGGGACATAGTACAATAGATCGTAAGGTCGCACTGCACTGGCCCCTTCACAAAAAAAAAAAAAATGTGTAGGCAATGCAGTCCAGAAGCCTGAGTCAAATCCCAATAAATTCTAAGATCTAACGTCACAAATTTCTCAGAACTGTCTAAAATAAATTGTCCTGGAAAAGTGGTACAAATAAAAGTGATTAGTTCATTATCTGTGCAGAAAGTATTCCAAGTTTAACCAAAATCATTGAAGCCGTTTTCGAGAAAATTCCAAAAAAAAACTCGAGAAACTTTTTTCTGTAAAATCGTACTATCCGGTTCATTGTTTTTCTTAAAATGTAATAAATGAAACGGGCAATATTTAAATGAAACGTTAAGCTTTGATGCATTACAAAATATGGTAGAACCTTCATTATACTGAAGTACATTAGCGGAAAGTTTCCCTCCAAAACTCAATTTTCCTGAAAAAAATGGTTCATATAAAAAAAGTAACAGCAACAGAAAATTTCGGGAGAGTAAGTGTGCAAAAGTCTAAAGAAATCGTTTTGCAACCATTTTCGGGCAAATCGCGAAAAACTGAAACAAAAACATATGTTTTTCAGTTATATTCGAAAATTTGACACAACCGGAAATACGTAATCTTAAAATATTAAGAAAATGTAATAAAAAACAAAAAAAGAACAACAGTTGCTCTAAATTCTCTGAAATCTGACAATTAATTAAAAAAAAAAAATCAATGAAAATCAAAGTGAGTGATAACACCACTCTAATCTATTAGAGAACAGTTGATTATCAAACATGACATGTGGCACGGCTTTGACATGCCAGATAATTTGTTGGCCCAAAGGCATTGTTGTTTACTGGATTCAATCAGTATATTACACTGGGGTTTTGTAGTAGGATTTATCAAAACGTTCAATCTGAAATCTGGATCTATTTCATGAGAGACGTATATTAATTAATGCGTCCTACATACCAATAACCAAATACTGAGTGCCAAACTATTTTCATGCACGTCAAACACATGAAACTATTCAGAAATAGTTTTGATAGGACTGCTGCTGCTATTATTGTGGAAATATTTGTACAACAATACAATTTTCTTTCTTTCATAAAGAAGATGTGATTAATGGACGGAGTTTTTCCATGTTTATTTTCTCTTCTTCCTAGCACTGAAGAAGGATTGCAATTGTGTCAAGTTTTCGAAATTGATATGTTTCGTGGTTTCTCTCCTTAGTAAGAAAAAAAATGTTGTTTTACGAATAGTCTTGTGTACATCCATATGAACGAAATATCTAAAAAACAAGAAGTCGCAAGAAGCTTAAACTTAGTATTTCGTTTAGGTAACGTCACCGCATCTAATATGAAAGTTTCGGTCAAAATACATCAACCAGAAGTGCAACTTTTTTTTTTGAAGGGGAGCCAATGACTGCGACCTTGCGATCTATTGTGCTGGGTCTCCTGAGTGCCGCTGGCTATTTGCCCACAGCAACCGAGTAGCTGTCCCAACTGAACATCCGTTCTACAGAATTTCCATCAGTTTAAGATCCCTGAGGAATCCTAGTAACCTGACGGACTAGGTATATCCCCCTCCTCCACCTGGTAGCTACCTAGGTTCTTGAATCTCCTCTGACTGGCAGCCTCGCAGCTGCTAGGAGTGCATCTTTACGGAATGTTTTTTTTCTTCAGTTTTTTGCTATTTTCTCGAATTTAGCTTCAACGATTTTCTTTTAACCTCGTATAACTAACTATCTTCACTTATAAATGCTTATAACTTTTATTTGAAAAAATATTGATTTTTGAGGATTCTGGGGGAACAGAAACGTCAAGCTTTCCTCTAAAATGCACACTTAAGTACAACATATATGTTCTACGACCTATATAATATGGAAGTGATGTATAACGAAGCATTGCTAAAATTAGCATCCTAAATACGATTTCATTTAAATACATTACCAAACTGTCAGAGAAAATCTCGAAAAATTTCAGACGATCTAATATCACTTTAGCCCGAAAATGCACTAACATTATTAACAAGCTATACAGCAAACTTATAGACCTTAATCCCAACAAATTACAATCAGACCTCGTTTACAAAATCGACTGTACACAATGTCTAGCTGTTTATGTTGGTCAAACTACACAATACATAAAAAATAGAATGTACCAACATGAATACGACTGCAGAAATAAAAGTGACAAAGAAAACATTACCGCATTGTCGAAACATTTTACGGAAAAGAATCATAATTATGATTTTTTTAAAACAAAAATCCTAGCAAAAGAACCTAACAGGAAAAAAAAAAAAATTATATTAGAAATGATATAATATCAAAAGAAATAAATTTTCTGTTAATTTTCGTAATGATACTATGAATTTGTCCGCGTTGTATAACAGCTTTTTCAAAACAAGACCTTCTAAAAATTCTCTTTCACCTACCCCACCCCTAAAAATTTCCTCATCCCTTTCATTTGCCTAGTCGACCCACTTTCATTTCTGTAGATGATTTAAGACAAGACACTAGTAACTTTTAATTTTCCTTTTTATGTTCTTGCGATGTAACAAATGTACTCTTTCTCCACATCTTCATGACTTTCTATATGTAAGTTTAATATTATTTTTTAAAAAAATTTCCTTTTTTGTTTGTTTGTTTTTGTTATTAGTATCTCCATTTTACAATATTATTAATGCATTGTGGTTCCTCATTGCATTGTTTTTTTAGATCAAAGCCTTGATAAAGACAGGAATCTCTGTCGAAACGTTGGCATAATTGAATGTTTTTTTTTTTTTACCAAATTTCTTCATAACATAATGCTAAAATGCTTAACATGATGCTAAAATTATAAATAAAAAAAAATACATATTTCAGTTTGGGGGGGGGGATTTCAGCAAAACTTGCCGCCATGATTTTTTTTTAAATTGGAATATTTACTGCACAGCTATAAACATATCATTTTCATCTAAAACTTTTTTTTTTTTTGAGGGAAATACAATATTGAGTTTGAAGAGCAATCTGTGACGTTAAAATCTGACATTTGTTCAATAATTTGGCGCTCTCTTCTGTAATTCAATTTCAACCTACGCATATACGTAGTACCCGTTCTATAAATTGTCAATTTTATAACTGTATTAATTTGCAATATGAGAAAAAATTGTGATTATTTAACGAAATATTTTTTTTTTTTTAATTATTATATCTTTTCTGCAATTAAGTTTTATGGATAGCTAAAATTTCACACACATCAAAATATCGAGAAAATGATTTTTTTTTTTCTTAGGGTTTTTTTTACAGTAAGTGTTTATGAAATAAAATATGAAAATGCAGTATATATATATATATAATATTGATAAAATAAATATATATATAAAAAAAGGCTAGCGATGTTTTCTGCAAGCACATTCGCTCGGCCACAATACAGAACATACTTCCTTGCCTCGGGCTTCATATTTTGATCATATTGTTTAAATATAAAATAATAATGAACAATACAAACCTTTCCAGAAATTATATTTATTGCAGATATAATTTTTTTTTTAATAAAACAATCTATACAAAAGATATAAACTATTCAATTTATCATTATATCCTTCGTTTCATTGAATTGTTTTTTATATATATATGTATATATGAAAATATACTCGTACTTTCATCGTATATTATATGTAACAAATTATCATAACATTGGATATAATTTTCCAAACAAATATTATTAATTCAATTCTTATCGGATGCTTCCAACCGAAGAGAGACTACACTTAGGGCCACTTCCCATTGTACTTCCAATTGATTTAATTCTCCCAATAGCCTCTGTATAATTAATAACTGTCCAGTCTCTATTGTGAGGATGATACCACCGATTTTAAATTTGGAAATCGTCGATGCTTGTATGATCTAAAACAAAAATCTTGAGTGAAACACTCACACGACTTTCTATGACTGCGAAATGACAAATTTTCTTCACACATACAATTCTTATTAGTTTTTAAAACCGTCGGCAATTTTATGGAGTAAATCAACAACAAAACTGAAAAACTTATTCAGTAAAGTCGCACTTCCGCTCAACCGATTGTCTTCAAACTGGCAATTTTAACAACTTACATAATTCTAATTAATATTATTTAGTTGACAGCATATTTTTGAACTGATATAGCACATTAGAGGAAAAGATAACCAACTCCTCCCCTGAAAATTTCCCTTAAATGAATATTCCCGGAGAAATGTTTCACCTTAAAGTTGTAGCTCTCTATATTATTATGTGTGATATAACAAGTTTAAAGAAAATCGTTGGAGCTGTTTTCGTGAAAATCACAAAAAACTGAAAAAAAAAAAACATTCAGTAAAGTGGCATTTCCGGTTGATGGAATTTGCCCGAAATCTTTCGTGTCTTGCAGTGGTAGTACGTAAACGGAATACCAAGTTTGAGCTCTCTGCAACTTTTCGTTTTGAGATATTTTTTTCAAACACATTCACACACAGAGACATATTGAGTTTCAATATGTATAACAACACACACACACACATATACAGATCATTTTCTAAAAACCACTTTTTTGGACTCAGGGGACCTAAAAACTTGTATTTCCAGTAAAACTATAATTCGAAAATCTGGCACGATCACAGTACTTCCTCTTACTACTTATTAGTAGACTGTTGCAGGGGATTATTGCACTGCGACCTGAAAGATCTACTGTACCCCCCGGAGCCTTCTCAATACACTACCGACCTCCGAGCAGTGTTCTCTAGCTACAGATAACACTGCCCATCACCTGACAGCGAGCTGTAGAGAGGCTCCTAGGAAGAGAAAATCTAAGAGCAACGAGCTGGATCCGAAGCCGGACCTTCGCGTTGCTAGTCCAGCGCGCTACCACTAAGCTAATCCCTCCAATTAACTGAGGAATGGCACCCTAGTTTGTGTACTGTATTTGTCCTTGTCTGTAAGGTGTAGTGTATGTATTGTAAATGTATTTTGGACTGTTCTCACCAAGTGCATGAAGTACTGAGCTGTAGTAACCCGTGAGGTCGCTATTCCCCAAGTAACTGCGTGCAACAGATATCCCTTGTGGGCTACTATTTATTAGTAAAAGAAAGTAAACACTAATTTGAAATAATGTTAGAATAACAATTTTTTTCACTGAGATAGTACGACATGTAAGTGTTTAGTAGAATAGTGATCGGCAACCTATGTCTAATTTAGTGAATCGCGCAAACATATCATTGGCCCACCTACTACTACTGTACGTCCAAAAGTATAAAGATTTTTTTTTTTCATGAAATTTTAATCATAAAATAATACAAGTCAATTGACGGCGCATAGTCTCTAATTTGTATGGCTAAAATTTATAGAAAATAGTCTTCTAAATAGCATGCGCTATGTCTAGGATACGAGCTCAATAGAGTAACTATTGATTGAGGTTATGGATATCAATCAATGTTTATTTATGTTTAATTGTGTAAATGGAATATATTTTCTAATTTTTGTTTTTTCTTGCCTTCCCAGTAACCAATTTTAATTGACAATGGTTACATTGTGCTTTTTATTCAAGGATTATTATTAATGGGAGAGAGGGAAGTGACCCCCGAAAACAATGCCGTTTGTTCGATTTGTAAAATTCGACCTGGAGCAAAAACAAGTTTGCTATCCATTTGTCAAGTCTAGAATAAACAAAAATTATTCTCTCAATTATATTTATTCAAAATATCCAACAATTATTTATCTGATCGTTTGAAATAATAGGTATTGAAATATATCATTTACAAGGAGATAACCAAATATTTGAAATAATTGCTGGAATAATTTAATTAAAAAAAATTACCAAATTTGCAGAAATACACAGGTTTTGACCGAAAAAGATGTTTTAAAAGTATAATTCTAGAAAAGCAGCATAATTCAAAACATTGCAAAAGTTCAAATTTGTTAGTAAGTTTCGAGAGTCTTAGGAAATCAGAAATAAATGTTTCGGACAAAATCGTAAGCAATAAGGACTACTTTATTCCTAGAAAGATTGTGCAATCTTATCAAATTTTTGAAATTGAATTTTAACCGGAAATACATGTTTTGAGATCCCCCGAGTAAGATAAAATTGTTTTTAGCGAATAGTCTTTGGGTGTGTATGTTGTGTATGAACAAAATATCTCAAAACTGAAAAATCTTGGGAAGCTTAAACATGGTATTCTGTTTAGGTCATACCACCAACTGTCACGAAGGTTTCCGGAAAATCCATCAAATGGAAATGCGACTTTTCTGTTTTTTTATTCTTCAGTTTTTCGTGATTTTCTCAAAAACATTGAAAGCTTCAATGATTTTCTTTAAACTTTGTATACTATCTGTTAAGTTGCGGCGCCTTTGACCGATTAACTTTGCCTCGCTGTTTCTGAATTGTTATTTCATGGCCCGCATAATTCCCACGCCTCCCACACCTTTTACCTCTCTCTCGGTCTTGGTAGTGGGATTGTCGGCGCCTTTTATCTCTCCGGATTCGCGCCTTACTTATTTTTCCCACACTCTTCAAACGTTCTCTTCCTATAAAAATTACTTCACTTGTCGTCTATATCTCGCCTGAACCACAGTGTTTGTGCCGTTCTCTTCTTCTATCGCCCGACTAGCTAACAGTCTGTTAATTTCGCCTTTAAATTTTGTGTCGCCTTATAAGCGCTTATTCGCCGAGTTAACTAATATTGACTCCACGGTGACTAATACGACTCATCTCTACGCGCCATCACCTTCACGAGACTATATCACTTGCGCCTTAGTGGCCTCGCCATCATCGTCGCTTCAACAGCAGCGTCACCCGCTTCTACAGAGCACTCCATTCCCTTTCCGCCCACCTAAGTTCCTCTTTTCGACACACACACACACCCACACATACACCCACACGCCACATCTTCCTTTCTCAGTCCGCCATTCGCCTCATCAACCATTCTTCGATTCATCACTCACCGTCACCAAAGGGTAAGTCTCGTTTTCATTAATTTTACATTATTATTTATTTTTGTTTTTCACCCGCTACTCATACCTATCATTTTTATTTGAAACATTTCCTCGCATAAATTGATTTTTGCTGGGGTTGTGGGGGAACAATAGCGTTACATTTTCCTCTAAAATGCCAACTCTGTAATATTAATATATCTCAGGAAAATTCCTAGAAATCCAAGTTTGAAGAAAATCGGTTAACGGAAATGCGATTTTACAGAATAGGGTTTTGCATTTGGGGGGGGGGGGATTTCCTCGAAAGACTATAACGATTTCCTATCTGGAAATATTAAACTGCAAGGATATAAAACCTATCAGTTTTACTATTACAAACATTATTCTGAAAAAAAATGTTTTCAGGTGGTTATTGAAAGAATCCAAGAGGCTCCAAAATTGAAAATGTGTTTGTTCAATATAATTAATTTCTCTAGAATGTAAGCATTCTCTATCTGCCTGTCGGTTGGTAGGTTGGCATTTGTCCTCTCTCAACACCTGTATATACAAATGCACAAAGTATGAAATTTAAAGAAAATTTCTCATTATATATATATATATATAACTGTATTAAGAGAAGCAAGAGAAAATCGTGTGAGAGTTTCACACCAGATTTATTTATTTTTTTTTTTTACTTTAACACAGATTCCATTAATTCTTCCAAAATTATGACAAAAACAAAAAAATCAGACAAAGTTCTTCAAACTTAGTAATGTTACAGTATATTATGAAATTTAAATACTTATTATTTATCATGAAAATCTGAAAACATATCCAATGGAAATCAGGAAAAAGGAATTAAAAATTAGTACTCTCAAATTCACTATTTTTTTTTTTGTGCGTACCTAAAAATATTTGGCGATCCATTACAATTAAGACTGGGATCATTAACCGATCATAAGCCATGGTATTAAATAATTAATAATTAAATATAATAAATTAAAAATAATAAAATTTTGAATAATTAATTAAAATTATTATTACTATTTTTTTTTTTTACTAATTTTAGTTAAAAATAATTTTCATTTAAATTCCAAAATAATTAAAATTTGAGAATTTAATAATATTTATTAAGGGTGTGGTCTCTGCCCAGACACTGCTTACAACGAGTACTAACGGTCATCACCTTTACTAATGACTCCTGACTCAATATTTTATTATACCCGCTTTATAGATATTTTACTTAATAAAAATAATAGTCTAAAAAGCGTTATCTATTTATGATATTCTAATTAAATACATAATAGAGTGTTTATGAAATTTTAATAACTTATTTTTACTCAACTTTTATTCACTCATTCCACGGGTAATTATGCTTTTTCTCTCCCAGAGGTATGGTCCATTATTTTTTATAATAAAGGGTGAAATAATCAAAAACACCACTAATTTCCAAGGAAAATATACTAGATTAAAGTATTAGCTATTTATTTTTACCCACCACAATTTGCAAGAAAATATGAAAAAGTTCTATGGAAAAAAAAGCTAATTACAACTTTATAATGAACAAGATTTTCATCTTTAATTTCATTTATGATGAAATGGAAAAAAAAAAAAGTGAAAATAATTTAGACGATAAAAAGAAGAAAAGATTAATCAAAGTTATTAAAATTTAAAACATTTAATGATTCACAAAAATTACAACATTTTAAATGTATTTTAAAATTATGAAAACAGTTTTACAAAAACTGGTAAAATATTGAGACGAATTAAAAGCAAAAGCAAATGGAATAAATAAACATTTACACACACACACACACCGTGAGAAAATGAATATAAAAAAGACAAAGAACTAAAGTTAGTGAGTTAGTGAAAATAAATTGAAAATTATAATTAAATTTCTTAGAAAAATTGTATTAAGGTTAAGTTTTATTTTGAATTTAAACTGAAATTCATAAGAATAAAATGAAACCCTAAAACTGTCGTCTACAACGGACGTCCAAAAAAAAAAACCTTATAAAGCATCATCAGAGGTCTTGAATATGAGGCAACTATAATATATAATAACTGAGATAGAGAAGCCTTCTACAAGATTGAGGTGCATTCAGTGAGAAAACCCCTACGGCTTAAGGGGGCTAACCATAATCAAACATATAGTGGCAACAATAACTAGACTGAAATCCAACCATGCAGACAGTGATGCTTACCTATACTAAATAAAGCAGGGAATTTCTCCGTTATGCGAGAGATGTCACGAGCGAGAGAACGTCAAACAAACAGTAATGGATGCACCCCCCCCCCACCCAATATCACACAAAAGGGCCAGATTATTTAAACAGCTTTATCTATATATGTAGTGCAAACTCCGTTCTTGTAACAATATAACTACATATTATGAACCTGCTATATATAATATATGAAATCTTGATCTAAACTGCACCCTATATAGACAATGTAATATGTGAACCTTGAGGTTCGACTAAAATTATTGTGAGATTATGATTTCCTGCAACAACAGAGCTGGCTAAAAGGCAAAAGCCTATTCAAAAAAAAAAAAAAACTTTAAAATTTCTGTTTAGTTGAAGTAATGCGAATTATTCGGGCAATATCGACAAGTTGCATTAAAAAAAAAAAAAAAAATCGAGGCAAAAATTCACTTTTTAGAACATACACACACATTTCATATTTAATGATTTCACCGCCACCTGTTGGAAACAGTTCCATTCATTTTTCGAGTTTCTTTATTTTCCTATTATATTTTTTTCAAAATAAACTTCTTCCATATTAGTCTGTTTCAAGCAACCCATCATCCATAACAGTGCCACACGGAATTCTTTCCAGCTATTGTACATTAAATTCATGAACATAAAAGTTACATCAAACAGAACAAAAAAAACAACTTTGATTTCCAAAAAAACCAACATTTGTTCATTTTTATTTTCATTTCAATTTCTGCAATTATTACCACCTTCTGAAAGGGTGTGGGGGATTAAAAAATTCGTCACGATCAGTTTAGAGTAAATATTACGAGTTCAATGTTATTGACGGTCTTCTGAACTGCAAAATAATCACTTCAGCTACTACCTGCCGTGGGTATATATACTTATATTCATGTAAGGGCAAGATGAGTAAGACTTAAAGTTGAAAGAAAATAGTCCGTTTTGTGAATGCATTAACAGCAAAATTAACAACAGATTTTTTCCCCCCGAAATTTGAAAAAGGTAAATTACACTTTATGTAAAAAA
Organism: Triatoma infestans; assembly: GCA_011037195.1. Lineage (NCBI taxonomy): Eukaryota > Metazoa > Arthropoda > Insecta > Hemiptera > Reduviidae > Triatoma > Triatoma infestans. Next base: position 48,427 of record JAAEAF010006177.1, on the reverse strand, counting down.
AAAACGGAAATATGTACAAATAAATGTCCGTACGTTTTAAATAAAATATTTTTAATATTAATATTATGGAACGGATGTTTTAAATAATAAATAACTAGTGTAGAAATAACATAACGATCTAAATTTGCAAAGTGACGCATTTAGTATATATAAATTTGGCAAGTGTACAAAACAAGACAGGGTCACGGGCATGTTGCCTGCACGCCCATGACCTTAGAGCGCAGCAGCATCGCGCGCACACACATAGAAATATGGGTGGAGTGCAGGTCAAGGGGCTTGTTTATTGTATGCGCGTATTTCACTTCATTTTTTTTATTTATTTTATATTTGTATATTTATTTATTTATTTATTTTTGTTTCTTTATTACAACATTCCTACTGCTACTTTTATTCCCCTCCAAACAAAAAAAAGAAAAAAAGAAATTTTTTATAGAGTATAAGTAGAGAGAGAGCAACAAGAAATATAATAAAATGAATGCAATATGTCCTGGACATAAATAAATGTTTACAAAAACACCAGTATAGGTGGTCCAATAAATTATTTGCTCCATCATTGGTGACCTAATGGACTATATCCTCTTGCCCAGCCCAGTTCCAGATCTTCCTTGCATGTTGCTCCCATATTTTTCTCCCACACCTAATACAAATAATAATAATAATAATAAAAAAAATCTCTCTTACAACTTGGTAAATAACCAAGCAAACCGTAGACTTGCACGGCTCCTTAAATGACTATTTTAAACGAAGGCTCTCCCCCCCCCGTTTCGTCCTATAACGAAAGAATTTGGAGACTGCGCGCATTTTTGTATCTTGGCCAAACTTTTTCTGTTTTTTTTTTTTTGTTTTGTTTTGTTTATTTTTGTCGTTACACCTTTCCTGTTATGCTCGCTTACTTTGTAGCGCTTGTTTACATATAACAATTTATATATGGGACTATAACATTCACAAGGCTTTTGTCTAGCTGCAATTATTACAAAATACTAAATTGACAAATAATCTTAAAATCTGAAATAGTTATTAATTCTTTGGTCTGTTCTTAACATTGTGATAAATATAGATGAAAGTGCTTGTACTTGTTACGTCATTAGCAATAACTTTTACCATTGGACGACAACGCGATCTCTATAAAAAGAAACCAAAAAAACTTAATAGTAATTTGATAGCCCCGTAATAATCCAATTTTTTCAAATTAAATTGACAGAGTTATATCTATATCTGTACAGTTAGGATTCCAGAGTTTTGGAAAATTACAGAGTTGTATCTATTCAGTTAGTATTCCAAAGTTATAGAAACTGACAGAGTTATATCTATAGCTGTACAGTTAGGATTCCAGAGTTATAGAAAATGACAGTGTTATATCTATTCAATTAGGATTCCAAAGTTATAGAAACTGACAGAGTTACATCTATACAGTTAGGATTCCAAAGTTAGAGAAAAATCCTTGTAATGATTTTCAAGTAGTGTTTCTTCATCCTCGGAATATTAGTGATGTATTAGCGGCTTATCTTGTGTAAAAAGTGCCAACAATAGAGTAATACATTAAAAGTTTTTGGAATATTTAAATAAATTTTGAATGATTTACAAACTGTGCGGCTTACCTTGTTTAATATATTAGTACTAAATATCTCCATAAAAAATACTGCACTTACCTGAAACAGAAAAGATAATTTGCAATTAATATTATTTTAAAGTTTATTATTATTGTTATAATTTTTGGAGTGGGGAAGAAGAAAGATAAAGGAATTCATTTTTCTTATAAACATAACAACCGAATTTTTGCGTTGATTATAAACGTTTGCGGCTTTTTAGGATATTGGACTGAACAAAGTCTGTCTGTTCCTTTATCGCATAAAAAAGAATTTTTTTAAAGAATTTTGTAGGGGATGCTACTGGAAAACAATATTTTTGAACTCGATCCGCGTTGACAGAGAAAATGACAGCTTTCGTCATTCGTGGAAGATTATTTCAGTTCAAGGTTTTGACGTTTGGTTTATTATGTAACGTACATAATACCTGAACAGAGACTTGATATTATTACAAGGACTGTTGTAGTATATTTGGACGATATTGTAGTGTCAGGACCATAATTGGTGAACCATTTGCCCTTCGAACTCTTATCATATTTAAAAATATTCCTTTTTTGGTATTTAACAAACTGGTTGCCTATAAATACGACAAAACTTCAGAATCAAGCTAATAGCTGGGTCTCTTATAAGCAGAAATCAGTGATTTCTTATTCTGCACAATCCATAACTAGTAGAAAGAGCTGGGGTTGGCTCTACATTTCGTTACTCATTTATAGGTTAAATGGTAATGTGGATAAACAAAAATATTAAATAAGAAGAAGGTAGGTGGTGCTAGATAAAAATGGAATGATAGTCAACAGGTGGAAGTAGTGAATAAATATATTTTTTTCGGGATACCGCTTGTGAGACCTCAGTTTTTTTTTGAAGCGACTGACTGCTGTATGCAGAGCTAATGCAGCTGTTGGTTCAGATTTATCCATACTTAGTCAAGCAAGAAGCCGAAGCGTAGGGTCCAAAAAAAACTTCTTTTTGCCTTTATTATGACGTGTACTTCTTTTTATTCTTGTGCTACCAGGTCCCAGAGCGCAAATTGGTTATTATAAAAGATTGTTATGTCTTGCTAAATCATCTGCGAACTATTTAATAAGGTTAGAGGCTGCAGAGCGCCCAGTAATTTGTGAGGTACTGAAGTACATAGCTTAGGTGGTGTAGACAATTACAGCAGACGATTAGGAGCAGGTTTAAAAAAAAAATGTTTGTATGCAGGATGTCTCTAAAAAAAAAAAAAATTTGGATGCTGACAAAAATTAAAACTGGGCAGCTCAAGTTCAGCGTTGTTAGCATATAAAGAGAATCAGGCATTGGTCGACTTGTCCAATATTTAAGTAGTATTTCCAAAGCTAGAATAAAAAAAAAACTATTAATAACTGGGCAGCAGTTCTATTATCGCCGCGATCTTTGAATCATTATCACACTCTCTCATTTCAGTTTATTTTTATAATTCGCCAATTTTATCCACGGGCCGCCCAAAAACCATTATCTTTTAAGTAATCTGCCAAATTGCTGTACAAAAGAATCTTTTCTCAGGCTACGACTTGCATGGAAGTATATATTATTAAATTTATCTTTCAAGTATATTCCAACTATATTATTAATTCAAAACAGGTTTGCACGATTTTGTAACCTGCAAGAGAATTAAGATATCCCATTATTTACTGTTCAAATGTCCTTTCTATGAATCAATAGCCAAAAACTCTTTTAAGTTATGATCCTAAAGCAAATTGTGCTAATCATTTTTCACAACCAACAAAAATCAAATATATGGCTTATAATATGTAATTATTTTCTAAAAGATTTGAAATTAAGAACATTTATATTAAAAGAATAAAATCGTTAGTTCAGTTATAATAGTCAGGGAAATTGATTTTTCAGTTTGTTGATAAATTATTTATTTCTTTGTTCATCTTTAAGAAATTATGTTAACCTTTCATTTAATTACTTTATTTATTATTAATATATAGGTAAAAATTTGTGGTTAAATTGCCCAAATCCAATGCTAAAAAGAACAGATTTGTTAGCATAATACAAAATACGTAATAATAATATTAAGAGAAAAAAGCAATTTCTTGCAGGGGCCAACAATCGGCAAGCTGTCTACAATGGAGGCGGTAGCAAATATAATATTATAGTTATCTTGGCCAAGGTTGAACCCAATAATACCGGCAATACATCTAAGCTTGGCGGGTTCACTCTTCAAAACATTCCGCTGCGCCTATAACATATGCTTCTAATTTTTAGCATTTTTCCCATTTTTTATACGAACTGCCCTATCTTTACTCTAAATTTCCAATGTTCGATGAAAGGAAGATACTAAATTTGAGCTCCAAAGATAAAAATAAATAATAGCAATTAAATATGGTAGAGATTAGCTCATTAACACCACGCTGGGAGGCGGGTTCCCAGATCTAAGCATAGGCAACGCTGATCTTTGATTTTTTTCACACTCCAGGAGTCTTTACATGCATTTATATATATAATTTTCTCTTTCTTGGCAAACTGATCAACCATTCTTCAACCTTTATATATATTCATCTTATGGCCGCCCTTTAAGAAATAGAATTTGGTGTATAAGAAATGAAAAGACGTAATTTAGGAACTAGTACTTTAATAGGCAGTCGTTTCATATGTTGGTTTACTAGCATTCCTAAGAGGTTCACTTCCTACAGTGTTTTTATATTGCACACCTGGAAATCAAGGAGGAGTCACCTGAAATGCTTTCAAGAATCACATCGCATTCTGGAACTTTTTTTTATGGATAAAGAAATTTGAGTTTTGATTAACAAAAAACTGTTTAAAACTATAGCGGAAAATCTTGTAAAGTTTTGTAACATCTTGGTTGTATGTTCACTGAATTTTTTTTTTTGAAATAGATAAAGAAGGATGTAATATTTTATATTTTTTATCCTTCTCTCTAACTGGCTGAAAGAAAATATTGTTAAGATAATAGCGTTCTAGTTTTATTTATTTTTTTTTATATAATGAAAGGTCTAAAATTTATATTTTCATGATTTAGTATCATTAACTATTGGGCAACATTTGGGATAAAATTGTTCTCTTCTAATTCAGTATCTTAATATATACATATATATATATAAAACGAAATGAATGACTATTATAAAAAATCTATAATTATTCCAAAACAATTTAGCATATAAATTGCTCTACAGAAAATATTATTACAGATACAAAAAACTCAGCTTCTCAGATTACACAGATTAAGTAACACAAAATTGTAATAACAGTAAATAATTATTGTTTACAGTAGAATGAAGAAGGAGAGAAACAGGGGAAAAAACACAGCTATCCTCCTCATCAAGAGAGATAAAAATAACTTTCAGAGGAGGTTATTTTCTTTTTTTGTTATTTTTACGAAATGTATAAAGTTAATTATACGGTATGTCTTCCATGAGCTAAACTAAAAAAAAAAAAAAAAAGAAAAAAAAAAGGGAAACTGTACGTACGGTTGTTTTTAATGATATTTTAAACTGAACCGGAAATAAACTGAAGCCTACAAGAATAATTATTCTTTTTTTTCTTTTCTATTTAAGTATTTAAGGTGTTTTTAAAAAGTTCAAAGAACTTTTTTGTAGGACATTTGTTAAAATTAGATATATTTTACTAGGCTTATAATGGACAGCAACAACACATACGATTTTTTTTCGAATAGTTGTTAGTACTAGGTTAAAGACCTTCTTTATTTGAAGTTTTTAAATTGTCAAAGTTTTAAAAACTTTAACGAAAACAGAAATATCTGCTGCAATATTATTATTATATGTCAGAACTTTCCTAACGTCTGAATTACTGAAAATGAAGATATGTCTAGATTTTATAAAGATTTGATATGAAGAGATTTTTTCCGTGATATCCAGCATCATTTTGAAGTCGTCGGTCAGTTTTGGACGTTCGCCCATCATCAGGATATCTTCATAAACAGCATGCATAATGCAGACTTACCTAGAGCAAAATGGGTTTACATACTGATTTTATAAACTGTTTGTATTGTCCACATTTTCTCAATATAACCTGATGATGGGCTGAAACTGGTCAAGAAACAAAAATCAAGCACAGGCAATTACAAAAATAAATCTCCGATGTTTCCCAGCATCTGCAGCCCCAACCACAACAAGATTGGGGAATAATAATAACCAACTAGGCTCAAGAAGCTTAGAGAATCTGGCACAAATGAAAAAAGTAAACCAGTTAAGAGGATAATAGAAAAATATTGGGAAGAGCAATACTGGTTTGTTCTGATCACAAAGAGCAAAGAGGAGAATTTTAGTGTAATGCTATAAATCTTTTTGATATTTCTAAAGATAATTAAATATTTAATAAGAGAGGCAATCAGTGTTATCAATAGTTCAATCATATCATTAATAAATTCACGGTGTAAAGTTTGCAGAGTTCACTCTAAAGGGTTATAATTTACATGTAACATTCCATAGTTAGTAATATTTATAACTTAGAACCAGGTATATTAATAAGATATGAACCTTTAAAAGTTTAATTTGAATTATTTTAATGATGAAAAAGTAGTTTAAAATTGGATTAAAAGAAAAATAAGTTTATTCTGTTTAAACTGAAATCAATATTTAAACTGTTATAAAACACACACACACACAAACACACAATAACAGAAATGACAGGGGGAAAGACCGAACAAAAACTGATCCTGTAATCTAAATCTAGTTGCTGTAATCATTGCCACCAGTAATCGTGTAACTTATCTCCAATCTCAGAGAGAACAAGTTCTATACTGCATGACTGCAGATTACAGTAAAAGTTTAGGTAAACTAAAGGGAGTTTCGTGTGATAAGTATGTACTAATTTTATTGGCTAATCGTAACTAATAATAATAGCTATTTATTATTTGTTTAAAAAAAGTTTAATCGATATTAAAATCATGATGTAATACAAAATTTGATCGGCTTTTAACTAAACGTGGATATTGAGCAATGCAAAAGAATTCTAACTTCATCATAAACACTGTAAAATATTTAGTTACATAACTTGGAATACTGTAAAACTTTTATCTATATTCAAAATAGATTAGGAAAGAAAATAGCATCTACTTCCCTAAGTTTGTAGATCTAATGTTTGGGATTCTCATCATCAGCGATTCGTTAATAAAACGAGAAGAAAATCATGAATTTTTGAAGCGAAAGCTGACTGATTTGGATTTTGAGGTATATATATATATACCTCAGCCGTTCACAATGAGAATTCAGCCCTTCACGAGAACCACCTAAAATTAATAATTCGCAAAGATATATTTTGATGCGAATGCTCTAAATGTTTGCAGTTGCAGTAAAAAATTATTCCAGCAAGGTTACAATATTTTGATTACCATAACCTTCATATCACCAGATCTCCTGTGTTCTTTTAGATTTCCGCCTGTTTTGTTCTTTTCAACATTTCTTGAAAGAAACACGGCGTGTTGTAGAGAGGTAGAGTCTGCCTGAGGGTACACTACGCCCAACAAGTTGTCACTGAACATACCAATCTCTGTAGGTATACATTGTGTGAGTGTTGGAAGATGACAATTATTAGGATATGGAATACTAAGAACCCTTAGCCGGGGGTCATCGTCCTCGTCTCCTTACACCACCATGGTGCTTTTTGTAGCGAGTACAGGCATTGATTTTTCTACCGCTATCCACAGCTTAATTTCCGCGGCAATGTCATTACTATAGATTTTTAGCGACCCCAGGTAATTAAAGCTGATGCTCACTGGGGAAGTTGTGGTTTCCAATTTGCATAAAATTATTACTTTCACGCTGAAATTTCAAGGTATTCACTTAGTTTTTTTCTCGTTAATTTCCAGCCCTACAGCTTTTCTAATTTCCTTCCAGCTTCCGGCAGCTCCTGAAAAATGTCCTACCAGGGCCGTTTTTGTTCTTCCCATGATTAATATGTCGTCCGCATATATGCTACGTTAATCCTATTATGAATGGTGCAACCAAAACGGTTCAATTATAGTTTAATATAATTTATTCAATTCCCATAAGATTTTCATGTCCTACGAGCTCTATCGCAATTAGTGGTACACTATTTTTCCAAATTTGTTATATCTCTGGTGAGAAATTTTATGACGGATATATCTTTATTCACTAGTTTTGAACTAACCACTAGCATGAAACACAGTTCAATGCTTGAATGCTAAGAATAAATCTGGGGGAAATTTAATGCACTCTATACGGAAGTACCGAACCAAGAAATAGATTATCGATTAATTATTATTTAGCTTCAAATTCAACGCAGATCACATCATGGCGTGTTTGTACTCTCTTAATTTAAAAGTTTTGATTCAGGTCGCAGTAAATAAACTCTAAAAATATTTCAGATGAATTTCACCCATATCCTGATTTACCGCCATCAATTCAATACTGGAAATAATTCCTTCAGATATAAAAATTGAGAAAAAAAGCATAAACTTTACTGAAAAGATATTTTCATTACTTTTTTAATTTGTAGAACTAATATTTGGTCTTCAACATTTCAAATTAAAAAAAAAATAAAAATAATAACGCATGTCAACGTCCCATCTAGAAAAAACGAAATAAAACTTTTCACTCAATAAACTAATTATCTTTTCGAGAATTTATTGAATATTTAGAAAACATTTAAAGTAGAAATGTGGTACAATATTTGTTTTGTTCAAAACAAATCTCCAAAAATTATGTTTTAGCAAGTTAGGGAGATTTTAGTTATTTATAAGTTAGAAAACCCTTTTAGTGGTTAGCATAGACATAGCTCACCTTTCGCAGGCTTATATTACTAATATTTAGCATGTGAATTTTCAAAACTTAATTACTCCAAACTAAGTTCATATTCAAGTGAGTAAAGTTATTTCAACTTTTCATCTCAAACAATGACTATATTCAACATATTTGTATTATATATAAAAGTTAATATATGACTATTTATTGTTATAATAACGTCATACAATGTGTACTACACACACACACACACACACACATATACATATATGTTGTGCAATGTATATATTATAAGCAAAATATTGTAATTAATTATTTTATAATAATATAAACATCTGGGAATAATAAAGTCGCTAAATTATTTTCAGAAATTAAGAAAGAAACATATTTATTTAACTAATAAATTTGCATGCTAATGATTTACTGAATATTCTCAAAAATTTGCTTTGGAATAGTTTAAATGCATTTCCCTTTAATGGAGTTACCAGCCCCAGTTTTATAGTCCCGTATGACAGCTGTAATGGTAGCGTGACTCGTGATAGTGGCTCGTGATGGTAAATTGATCAACAAACGTACTAACTACTTGACAATTATATATTTTACGATTTATTGTAAGGAGAAAAGAGCGTTTATACAGTGGAAAGTGACCGAGCTACGGGTGATGACGGCAGTGATGAATGTAGAATGGTGAAAAACGTTGTAGTCGTGAATATCGCTTGCAGATGATGTAGTTGAGAAGCAAGAAGAACTCTTGCTGGTTCTAACGCTGTAGACCTAATGTGGCTAGCTTGGTGAACCTTTCATGATTGTAGCTGATTCAGGATTGATTGATGTTCACTGTTTAAAATTTGTTTGGTGATAGCTTTTGTGTGGAGACTTGGCTGGCGATAGGGTCTCATTTCATCTGGCTATGGCTTTTAAGACAAAAGACCCACCAATGAGATCTAAAATAGTGGTAAATGACAGTATTGTTGAACAGATCTCACACTTTAAGTACCTTGGATGTGACATATCCTACCTACAAGACCACATTCATACCAAATTCAATAAGTTTAGAATGATGTGCGGAACAATAAAAAGAAATACTACCGGCTATCAACCTAAACTTAACTTTTATAAAGTTTTTGTAGAATGCTACTACTATTGTACAGTTCCGAGGCGTGGGACTTTAATAGAAGAGATAGAGCAAGAATACAAGCGGTTGAGATGCTTTTCTTGTTATATGTCTAAGAATGCATACTAGCCGAGAGGATAAAAAACGAGGTAGCATTATAGTCGTTGGAGTAGTCGACAATGACATAGATTAGTATCAACAGAAATGGGTAGAACATAATATAAGAAGGACAGTCCGGCAACGGCTGCCGGATGTAGCATTAGCATATAGACCTGAAGAAGTCGAGACATGGGAAGACCCAGGTTACGTTGGCGATAGACTTTACCGAAACAGGTGAAATAAAACATTCAAATTGTTGAAGATGCTGGGATGATTATACTCAAACATCAATGCTACCTACCAATTCATTTTTTTGGAATATTTCTATATCACAATGATGATATATGTCTTAAGGGATGGGATGGATTACCTCAATGGTAGCGCGCTGGACTCGTATGCGAAGATCCCACGCTCGAGTTCATTAGCGCTATCTTTAGATTTTCCCATCCTAGAAATATCACAGTTTGTTTGAAACGAAAGAATACTATCCGGAGTCCGGCAGTGCACTGAGAGGGCTTCAGGAGGTGGGGAAAAACAGGTCTTTCAGGTCACAGTGCTCTATACCCCCCCAGGAAAAAATAATAATATGTTCTATACAACTTTGTAAACAAAGTGAAACCGATTATTGACAGATAATTGTTGATAAATTAAATGAAATCTTCTATAGTGTGGTATACGTGAGTTATTTTAAGATTTACTACTGTTACTTTCAGTTCCGTACAGTAATAGCCCAGTATCGAAATAATTTTCCTGCATATGTTATCCAGCTCTCAGGATTTGTTGATCACTTTGTCTGATTCTAGAGAATGGAAGTCTTAAACTTTTATCTGATTCGTATTTCCCAAAATTTCATATTTTCTGACTCATCTAACAAATCCACTTGATATAATCCATGAAAAGGAAGTTATAAATAAAACTAAGCAGCAATATAGACTCATGTCCACAGAAAAATTTATAGGGGAAAATTTATAGAGGATATTGAGAAATTATCAAGGATCAAATACTAATGATGGCTAATAATGGAAAACTTGATCTCCTCTAGTCTGAACAAGGACATACAAGAATAATACCTTCCCTTCTCCCAAAAGACATTTCCAAGATGAAGAAAAACCGGCCAGGAAATCTTCGGAAGGAATTCAAGAAGATAAACGACAAAATAAGGATGATATAATGAGACAACAGGAAAGATTTTATATGAAAATAAGTTTAAATTGTGAAAAAACTTAGGAAATGAGGCAAATAAAAAGAGAGACTCACTCATTAAATATTAAAGTTTAGTTCCACTCGACTCATCACTCAAAGATATTTACGTTTCATGTTCTACAAGAATATAATATAAAATCAAGTCTGCATAAAATTAAAAAGTCGAAAACATTTCGTTCTTTTCATGTTTACTCTGAAAACTGAATCATGCATGAGATGAAGAAATTCAGAGATTTATCTCACGCCGGAAAATTTTGTTTATTTAATTTTTTCGAATTACAGCGATTATTTCAAGTTGAACTGAATGAGAAATTAATGTCAAGAACCCCGGGTTTTCCAGTTAATCTATTTTTATGCAACAGCTTGTACTACTTTCCTAATTTATATTTCTTTAAATTAGTAGGACAGTTGATGGGAGTCTTATGCATCTGAATTTGGTACAGACAAATCTGCGTTTCTTTATTTTTTGTTTCGAACTGGATGGAATGTGACTTATTTTCGGTCTTGTTGCCGCAATATCATGGGGAATTGTTCACATATCTCGGCTGCAAAATGAATGCCAATTTCTTCAAAGCTAGCGCCTTAGCTAGGTAAGGAAATGTATTTCTATCATTTATGGATTTCCCAAAAGTGAAGACCACACATTAATATAATGACATATATGGAAAATGAACAGTATGAAGAAGTATGAAGAAAAAACATAGATGCCACAAAAAATTTTAACAAGATATTCATTATAGACCTACAACCTTTTGATGACCTTTAAAAATTTGAGTTCATTATTGTTACGTGAACGATATTTACGTTAAATATTTTGAGTATAAGCTTCTGTCTAGAAGAAATATACAGGGGACAATTTTTCAAATTGAGCGAATTTTTCCGAATTTGAATTGGCGTTATGTCTCACAACAGAACTTACAATAATAATTAATAATCTAAGGCGATTTGCTGTAAGAGAATGAACGGGTGGGTAGGTGGGAATAATAGGCCTATCTATGATTCACACGATGGTCAACCATCGTTGAAGAAAGCCTTGCAAGAATGCCTTGCTCGAAACCGGTCGAGGACCACAAAATGAAGCAGGCTATCACGGAAAAAGTCTCTGATGCCTTGCAAGAATATTTTAAGAACTTGCAAGCAATACTGCGCTTATTAATATGTATGAATTAATATTATTTTAAACATACTTATAATATAATGGAAGAATATTTGAAATAATTCATTATTTACTGGCCAAAATAATCACAATTATTTCCTAATAAATTATTTAATAATAATAAAAATAATTAGTTATTGATTGAAAAAATTTATTGATTTTATCTTTTGTAATTAGTTTTTGATCTGTAATTAAAAACTTTATTGCAATTAATTAAATTTAAATTAATTTCTCCTTAAATTATTTTATCGTACTTCTTCTCAATTATAACCCTAGGTAAATTGTAATGTCAGGGAAAACTGGTAAATAAATATCCAGTAATTAAAACATCCGATTTAAATTAATAGTTTATAGTGATAAATTTATTATCTGAATTACAATAAAAACGTAACTATTTACAAGTAAAATTAACCCCTTATATCTTTATGTTCGCTAACAATAAAGAGTCTATTTGTTTGTTATAGTCATTAAATTTAATTACCACAAGAATTGAGCATTAGTATGAACTTAAGTAATTTGAACGTTTATAAGGAGTTTGAACTTTTGAACTGTCATCAGATATGCAATTAATAGAAAGAAATAGTGAATAAAAACAACAAATACACGTAATGTGCAATCACTGCAATAACTTGACTCTGTAAAGATACATGCATTCTGATAAAACTGTGTGGTTTATCGATTATTTCATTTAGTGAGGTTTCATAATCCTAGAAGAAACAAAACTAAACAAAAATTAAAAAACAATTTAGTATCAGTATCATTCAAAACGTGTTTCAAAGGAAATTTATTTTACTGGGAACTATATCGTTAGAATTCCTAATGATTAGCATTTCAACATAATGTTGAAATAATAACCTTTGAAATAATTCACTGATATAATATTAAGTACTTACTAACTGCTTAATAAAAATACTGATATTTTAAAAAATCAAGTAAGTATACAATTTTATTATAATTCCAGCTCCGCATCTTTAACGTAAAAAATTTTGGGTACTAAAAAAGAAAAAACAAGGCAAACAAATGGAGTTAATCATTCCAATACGATAGCTCAAACTAAGGAAGTAATACCTGAGAAGCTAAAAATAGGACATGGGTTTCCTTCAATTACACTAAAAGGCAAAATATCCCTGCAGAAGTATGAAACAGATATGCTCTCTTACAGCATGTGTTTTTTATAATTCGCAAATTAAGCCTCGAAGCAAGGGGATAAGAGCATTATGCTGCTTGGGAAGAGGCATATTGGTATCCTCGCCGATAAAAGCCAAGGAAGCCCAAAATTTAGAGCTGGCTTTGAACGAAATGTTACCAGCAATGGACCTGACAGTTCCCCTTAAGTCTATATTCATAGAGATATAGATACAAGAATGGATAGGACGAAACTCATCAAATAAGCTGATGCAGATCAAAGGTTACCTATTTATTGGTTTGTCATTAAGAATCACAAAGGCAGGAAATGATACTAACCAAAATTAGAATATGACATACCCGGCTAAGTCATGCCCATTTGTTCCTAAGGCAGCCTCCAAGAAAATAAATGTAGAATACCTATCTCAGTGAGTCATATATTTAAGAACTGTGGGACTCCAGGATAGGCTGACTTGTAGGACTTAACAAGAAAATTAAAGAGTTGTATAATGGTAGTCGGATTTGATGATGGTAAAATGAATGAACACTTGAACTTGCACTAAACTCACAATTTATATATTTACGATTTTACTTATTAAAGAGAGAAGAGTATAAAGAGCGAGTAGGAAGTGTGACCGAGCGAAAATCGATAATGATTGGTTGGCAGTGTGATGACTGTAGAATGGTATAGCAAGTCGCTAGAAGAGGATCGTAACTGTACCTTCAAGGTTGGTTTGCTGATTTTTCCTTTCTTTTCAAAGGAAAGTTAGAGACTGATTGTAAACCACTCAGATGGTCGGCTTATATTCACTTTCTCGAGACAGCTTCTGCTAGAGAGAGATTGGCTGTCCTGGTTTGGCCCATTCGCCAAAACATTGCAGCGCACGTGATGGAGAATATAATCCGTAGTTCAAGTGTACTTGGAATACGGTAGGGCGCCTTAATGAAACTACTGAGTCCAGCTTTACAATGGCGCATTCCTCGCTTTTGATAACATTACCATTAGATGATTGGATACAAGGAACAAAATACTTTGACAAAGTTTTTAAATTTCTGAAAGAATCCTCCTTGCTGAACAAAATATGAGAAATTATGAATGGAGAAAATATAGTCTAGGATAGTTAGTCAAATCGCGGTTTTAACAACGTGTAAGAGTGATTGTTTGTAAGGATGAATGCATTTATTGGAATTAATGTGTTAAGTAGCTGATAGTTTGTAAAAGAATCCCATTATTCGTAGCTATTTTATTCTAGACTGAGATAGGATTAGTTAAAAAAGCAAAAATTTATGAAAAAATAAATTTATAAGACTGTGATACAGTTGGGGAAGACCCAGTTGTCGCTACAATCTTAAACCACCCCCCCACCAACTGTAATTCCGAACGAAGTAGTAGTTATACTAAAGCTTACATTAATCCCTGTAATTTTAACTCTGAAGTTTCTTTAACTTATAGCTTTAATGGCTAAAAGTTTATAATAGAAATTACAGGTAGGGAGGCATTAATTGTAATGATTAATATAATAATTCTTGAATTTAGTCTTTTGCTTTGATTTCATGTAATTGTCGTTGGTCTAAACAGTAGAGTGGATCTAATAAGTCGTTGGTAATAAAATAGTGTGATGAGGGCATTAAAAACGGACAAACTGTCAGCATTTCTTTTTTCTTTGTATCACACAAAACGTAGTTTTTTTTTTTTTTAATTTTAACTTTTATTTTTATAGATGCAGATTTACAAAAGATCTCTGGAAAAACATTTCAAGGATGTGTTTTAATAAAAAATATTAACAATGACCAGGAAATAAAAATAAATAACTCAATAAAAAACTAAAAGCATATTATCTGATTCACGAAAGGCTTTCCATAAATATTTTGTATATAGAAATAAATAAATAAACAATGAATAAAACCAAATAACAAATGAAATTTATCAAAACATCAAAATAAAAAAGAAAAAAAACATAAAGAAGTTTGTACTGTGATTATTATTATTAAGTAATCAAGCAATATAAAATTACTAAACAGAAGATAAAATTGAGTGATTTCAAATAATATATACATGTTTATATACAATGTTTTTTTTTTAAAAACGTATTATCTACATTCACATACTATACAAGAAAATAATTTTAGCACCTGCTGTCCTTTAAATAAAGTTGTTATATTATTTAATGTTTTCATATATAAATAATTTTTGAATAGATTGAATGTATTTTATATAGATAGTATTCTTATTAGGGTACAATGAAATCTTTTTAGTAACCATTTTTTTGTTCAAGAATATTTTATAACTAAAAGCTAATAAAAATAAAATATACACCTAAATAAATAAATAAATCTGATGTGAAACACTCACATGACTAACTTTTTACGGTAATTATTAAAATTTTATAAACTGACAGGAAGTCTTCTAAAAACTTCCAATAAGACTTCAAATTCATTTATATTGTTATTTGATCTAATTTATAGTAAAATAATTACGATAATTTAGTACATGAAATAACAAGAAAATTTAAATATTGGTTCTCAGCCCTCAGAATATTCGGAAGTGACCCCAAGTTGAAATCGAGTAAATAGGATGTGGGGACACGGCATGAAACTAGGTGGCCATGGAAGAAAGCAAAGTGTTGAATAGAATACTTGCAGTGAAATTGCATCAGGGACAATTGAACACAAAAAAAAACAGCCGTCACTATGGACTTCCAGCATGTTTTTTGCCGAATTTTGCTGCCTCGTGATCCAATTACATTCCGCCTTGTATGAGAGTACCGGTGGCATTCCCAGCTGCGGTCGGGTGAATTATTTATTCAGTCAATCATGGCATCGTTTGAATATAATTGTCCGAGGGAACTTCGAGGTTATCCCTCACTTCAATAGAACCGGAACTTGTTTCTGCTCATTTCAGTCACTAAGATTACATTAATATATAAAAAAATAGCTTTTAATATTGAAAATATAATTATAAGCATTTCTATGATTTGTATGCATTTTGAAGATTGTAAATTACAATCAGCGTTGCTGATTAATACAAAACAACATTATCTATTTCTATATTCCTGTTTGACAGAAATAAGCACAAGCAGGGCTGGAACAGAAGCAATGAGAAGCTACTTCTGGAGCGCTGGCGGTCACAAAGGAGGTCACGGTTGGATAAAGATTTGAGAAACCCCAATTTTAAACCACAATTGGTGCATTTAATTAATAAAATAAACGCTTTCGAGCATTCGACAACAGGATGTTCGATTCTCTGGTAGGCCCCAACGATTGATCCAGCAAATGTTTAAAAATAAAAAAAAAATGGGGGAGCTACAGTTATTAGCAGAACTGGTTGACAAAGCTTGTAAACAGCAAGAGGAGTCACAGGATGCTGACCACAAGGCCCCCTTTCCAATAGAGATCACTAGCTGACAGTCCTTAGCGCCCTTTATTGGTTGTTGTGTTTTAGATTACATTTTTTTGAGTTTTTGTTTTTTTTTACAAAAGCAATATTTCACAGCTCACATCTCAATTGTTTTTATAATAATTGATAATTTTAATTAAACATAAAATAAATTAAATAATGAAAGCATGTTATTAATTAATATTGCATTCACATTAGCTCATGGCAAGAATTACAAGCAAGAATTTGATTGATAATGATAAATAATAGTAAATTTGCAACGTTGCTAAACATTTTCATCGAATAGGTTGGGTATAAAATGGAAATATCCCCTCTCCCCCATCAAAAAAAAAAAAAAAAAAATTACGCATAAAAATGTATAGCTTGTTATAAAAATAAAAACAAGTGTAAAAATTGACAATGATGTGAGCAATTTTTAAAAGCATTTCGAAACAGTATTACTTTAGTATTCATTATTTTTTTATGATCTAATATTTTTGTGTGTGACAAAATTACAAATCAGGGACAAAAAAAAAACTAATTCCAATTTACATATCTTTTCTATGTTCGAAATGTTTACACTAACATAATAACTCTTTATTCTGAACAGTAAAAATTTTATGATCCATTGAATATGTAATGTACATCATCATGAATTTTCTTAAGAGTATCATTAAAATGAAATTTTCCAAAGAATATTTCAAATAAAGCTTATTGTAATAAATAAATATAAATAAAAAAACCAAAGGAAATTTTTAGAGGCATTTTTGATTTCAGAAAGTGTTTTACATTACAAGTTTATGCAGTCACAAATTACTAGAATGCATTTTCTAATAATAAAAGATTAACTAAAAACAAAATAAAAACAATCTAAAAGTACGTGGCATTAGTGAAATTATTGAAGAAGGCAAGGTCACCACCAGAGTTATATATTTTAATAGCAGCGCGAGACGAGCCAAGCCTCTTTGACCCACTCCTCTTTCCTCTCTCTCTCTGTGTTGTATAATTAGGCAATAGTCGGGTGGGATAAATAACTCTGGCTGAGCTATTTTCAGTGATTATCTCAAAAAGATGTCGCCCAAATAGTAATTTTAGAGTCCACTACTAGTACGCGCTAGTTGAACATAGCCTGCATGTCTCTTGCTAACAATTCAAACTACGATCGCTCTTTTATATAAGCACTGCCCTTGGGCCACGTGCCTTCTCACCACTCTTTCAAATCTATTATATGGCAAAAGTAATGATTATATGGCGCCATATTCTGTGTATATATACACCCTTTCACTATATAATATTCATATTGCAGTATACAATACAAGGTACTTATTAGTTTTTGAAAATTATATGAAGATATTTCTTCTCTATTTTTTTTCAACTTAATAGCTATATTTATAATACAAACAGCTGATGATTAAGTATATTCATAGTTTAAACATTGTATTATATAATCAGGAAAAAAGTTCAAGGCTTGATAAGTTTAAAGAAAATACAACTTTTGAAAGTTCTATTTGTTTTGTCTTTTTCACTCTCCAGCAGTAAAAATAAAAATTATAGTAAAAATGTAGCAAATATCTCCCCTGTCTTTAAGTTATTATAATGTTCTATTCAAACTTGGCAAGTTTTATATCAGCCATTTCTCCAGGATAATGTGAGCATCCCTGCGAGAATGCAAGCCATTCATATCAAATTTGATATATCTCAACATCTTCACATTTAGGAGGTTGCAAGGGTGATGTTGGATGAACTGCTAAGATAATGGATCTGCATGATGCAGAATTGTCTTTATTGATATTTATGTTCGTATGAATAATTGAGTATGTCTATCAATCAATAATAATAACTGATGAAACAAGCTGTATGAATGTGATGAGTATTTAGTACATCCTTCACCATACAATCAGTCGATGACATCCATGACGCAAACTTTGAACAGAGAAAGGTCAAACTTAATTCAATACACTGACAAAGCCAATCTCTGAGAATATATGAATTCTGAAACCCGGTCAAATACTTACTATGAAGAACAGTGTTCGATCATTGTGGCTGGGCCCCACAATATGAAAACATGAGATATATTATAGATCTGATGCATCGAAATTCAAATATTAGCTCACAGCCACATAATACGCTACTACTTAATACACAGCCACATAATACACACAATTTACAAAAACAGACATACAGCAGAGCCATATTATTAGATCTTGCATATAGATCACATCATATTTAAAAAAACCATCATCCTCGAAGCTTTCCCTAGAATAAAGTCGAAGCAATATATCCACTTAAAAATATTCATAAAAATTCACTTATAAATCTCATTAAATGAACGGAAAGATATAAATTCTGTGGACAAAATAGTAAGCTACTAATTTACTAAAACTGTAAGACGTCGTCACTTCTATTGATTCTCAGATAAAATATCAAAGTTGATCTTATTGACAATATTTCGTGTTACACATAATGTACTGAACTGAACTTTACTTCAGTAAATTATTCAATTGCTTTCATTGACTGACAGATGAACTTTAAATTTATGGAAATAACAAATTGAATGAAAAGATAAATAGAATGTTTTCAAACATTATAAATCACGCGAAGTACAGAGTATTTTTTCTGTTTTTTAAACATTGTACTCAATACATTTATCATTCTGCATTCCAAATTATATTAATAGCGTTACACAAGTAAGGATATATCTCCGTAAACTCTTTTCGCATTGCGTAAAATCACGAATAGAAATAGCATTAGAAACGCCTATTTATAAGTAAGTAACAAACATCCATCCATTTATTAGATAAAAATAGTTTGTGATTAAACTTGAAAAAATAAGACTATTATTGTAGAATAGAAGAATCATTAAGTTTGAAAAATTTCTAGCATCATTGATTTTAGGAGAAAAGTCTTCAGACTATAAATATATTCAGATTTCAATATCAAAACGATATGCTTTTGATTGGCTTGTTTGATCTTGGCCATTATTAAAATCATGAAGTCACTCAATAAGTAGAAAACTGTAAATTAAAATATATCTATTTCTGATACTTTTCGTCGATGCCACATATAGTATTATTATTATTTCCCTGTCATAAGTTTTTATGAGGTGCTTGCTCACAACCGATCAATTGTGTCTGATATAGGACGACCAATCGAGATTTTAATTTCATCACTCTCTCCTTGGATGCTCTTATTCAAGAAGATAGATGCATACTATCAATAATCAGTAACAGAGTCAGATGTTGAAAGTAAACTGAAGCTGGCAATACTGAAAACGCAACACTTCTGCAGCGGAAAATATTACTCACGCTATGAGTTGAATAGTCTGATTGGAGGACTAACCTCTTACGCTATCCAAAACTCTACTGGGCTCATTAACCTCAAAGTTCGGAGCATTCTCAGTGCACGGCTGACCTCTGGGCAATGTTCTCTCGTTACATAACATTGCCCTTCACCGAATTGTAAGCTGTAGAGATTCCTAGGGAGAGAACTATCTAATATAGACTGCTGGATTCGAGCACCATCCTTCACTTGGTAGTGCTGAGCCCTATTACTGAGTTCATCTCGCACCATTCTGTGCAATCATCGTTTGAAAGAAATGAAAAATTATGATAGAAAGTTCTGCCACATCCTTAGGCCTCCATTACTTGGGCACACCCCGATTCCATTTGCGACGGAGGCGAAGTACCTTGGCGTTACTTTCGACCGAAGACTCACTTGGAACCAACACATTGACAAAATTTCTCACAGAGCCGATGCGTCATTTAATAGATGCAGACGGCTTTGTGGGAGAAACTGGGGCTTGCGCCCAAGTTTGTCACTATGGATCTACACCAGGATCATCAGACCCATGGTTACATATGGGTCGGTAGTTTGGTGGACCAAAACGTTGCAGAAGGAGGCGGTGGAAAGGCTCGGTGGGATCCAAAGGCGAGCATCCCTTGGTTCCACGGGGGCCATGAAGGCCACCCCGACTGCGGTGTTGGAAGTCCTCCTCAATCTGCCACCATTACTCATTCTCGTTCCAGGCGAAGCCAGAATGGGAATACATAGGCTCCTGCAGGGGCCGCCTCCCATCACCTCTAGGCATGATCGTAATAACCAGAGGTTGATTGAGGAAATCAAGGCGGACTATCTTCTGGGGATGCCAACGGATAGGATGGTTCCTAAGTATTTCTTCGAAAGGAACTTCCATATTGTCATACCGAGCAGAGGCGAATGGGGCTGCGACCCACCCCTGTTCGGTAACTCGATCTGGTATACAGATGGATCCAAAACTCCGACTGGGGTCGGAGCTGGGGTCTACGGGGGCAGGCCCAAAGTTAAAATTAAGGCCAGCCTAGGGAAGTACGCCACGGTCTTTCAGGCTGAAGTCGTGGCGTTACAACTCTGCGCTAGGGAGATTATAAGGCAAAGGATAGTGGGTAGAAGAGTGGCCATATACTCCGACAGTCAGGCAGCCCTGAAGGCACTTTCCTCACACCAAATAGTCTCAAGACTGGTGTGGGACTGCCTACTTGCCCTCACCGAGGTGGGTACTCGGAATAAACTGATACTCGCCTGGGTGCCGGGACATGCAGGATTCCTGGGCAATGAGAGGGCGGATGCCCTAGCGAGGGAGGGCTCGCAGGATACCTTTATAGGCCCCGAACCCTTCTGCGGCTTGTCCAGGAGCCTCATCCAAACTTCTATCAAGGGGTGGATAGAAGATCAGCGTCTGCGTTGGTGGGAGGGAACACCAGGACAGAGGCAGGCAAAGCTCTTCATTAAAAGACATTTGCCTAAATTTACCAGAGACCTACTGAGCCAAACCCGAAGGGATATAAGGTTAATTGTGGGTCTACTAACAGGGCATTGTAGGCTGAATAGACACATGCACCACCTACAACTTGCGGATAGTGCGGTATGCCGATTCTGCAAGGTAGAGGAGGAGACCCCGGCGCACATCCTTTGTGAGTGCGCCGGCCTGGCGAGGATTAGGTTTCTTCAATTGGGGACGGGCAATCCCGAAGCTGAAAGCTTCATGACGGAGCCGCTCTCAGCTTTGCTAGGATTGATTAGGAGGGCAAAGCTGGGGGCTGTTCTGTAACTTAAGGGGATCCACAATAGACCTCAATTTGTAGGTCGCAGTGGAATGAGGCTCACCCCCCCGCTTCTATTCTATTCTGCCACATCCACATCTTATTGCGCCCGGATCTCGGACCATCAGATTTCTTTTTGCATGGTCCGATCAAGATGTCATTATGTAATTCAAGTCATTGCAACTAAGAAGTGAAAACAAATATGCATAACTGGCTTACCTTTAAGGCAAATAAATTTTTACTACCAGCATGAACAACCTAATGGAGACGGGACAAATTTGTAAATGTTTTACTAATGACAAAGTTGGTTTGGCCGCACGCAGCGCTAATTGTAATGCTTTTGAATTCTGAGGCTGAAAAAACGACGTCAATTTCTTGGATTACACTGACATTTTGATTAGGTTTCTATGCTTTTCACTTTTAACATGGCGCTTCTCCAAGTCAATAGCTCCCTTATTTGGGACTAACACAGGTAACAACCACAGGTCGTTCGCTTTGCCTCATTCTCATTGCACCCTTCAAACGAAGCATGGAAACTTACTTCTTATAGTATCAGATAGTTTTGCATTTTTTCTTTTTTTAGAAGCTATTTTCATAATTAATAAGCGTTCTATAAATAAAAAACTAAAAGTACACATTTACTTCAGGACTAGGAAACTGGGACTGACCCTCGGGAAGGTTATGGTGGTGACGTCAAACTCCCACTCCAATAATGGAAGGGAAAGGGTTACCCCTCCCGTGGCGCTAGTAGGGAGGAGGGTTTGACGTCATCGCCTAGTTAGCGAGTGGAGGAGGGCAGGAATTTCTGAGAAATATATTTCAATGGACTTATTCTGTTGGATAAACAAAGTATGACAACGATATGAAATTCAAAAATAAAGCAAAAACAAAAATTGTTAACTTCAAAATTCACTGAAGCCGGGCATTTTAAGGTTTTTAGCTTTATCTGCCGGACGGAGGATATGAAGCCAAAAAGGAGGCATCTCTACGTATTAGGGAATTCGGTCATAAAAAAAAGAAAGAAAAAATAAATTATCAGATTCAATTAATATAACACATTAATATTCTCAACGATTCTCGGTTGTAAAGGAAAGGAGTAAGTAACTCTAAAGCGATTCCACTGCATCCAAGAGATCTGGAGCTATAAAAGTTCCGTTATTATATAGAATCGTTTTCAAATGTGGTCTGTTGTAGTGAGCTAGAGTTTGCATGCTGTAGGTATGCTAATTCCAAATAGTACCACCTACTAACTATCTCTGCAGCAAGGACTGTGTGTTGTACTGTGAAATATTATTGGCTATGCCAATGTTTCTATTATCATTAGACTGAGATACGCGACAGTGACGCTAAGATTCTTAAAGATATGACAGTTCTCTTCCAGTCCTGCAGATGAGACGTGAATATTGATATTGAGATTGACAAGGAAATGAGGAGTATCGAAGAGAAGATCCACCCGAGTTTATGTAGGCCAGTAGTTTTGATTATTGCTACAACATTATATAACTGTGTCCAACCAAGCATGGGTAACAACGACAAAGCTCTAATTACAAATGTATCCGGAAAAAGTTTGTTTAAATAAATATCCTGAAATGAAGAGCCAAAGTTCTCTTACATGCTGATATAATTTAAATTATAATGACAATAATAAAACCATCTGGAATAAATTCTAATTTGGAAAGAACGATATGCGTCTAGCTGCCATTTAACGTCGTGATTATGTCACAATTTATTTGTATAATTAGACATTTATAGGGGCATAACTTGCCCGCTTTAAAATTAAAAAAAAAAAAACATGAAACATAACAAAAAACTATTACCAAGTTTTATTCTGAAAAATTAATTTAAACAATACGCCAGTCATAATAAAAAAAAAACAAAATTATGATCTTTATTAATACTGTCAAGTTCACAACCATTTTGTATCAGCTGTCTAGTTAGTTTACATCATAAGCTATAATTTAAGTCACATTTGTCATTCTAGATAACAATATAGCTTATGTAATTTGGGTCTTCAGTGAGTTTAAAAAAAAGAAGAAAAAAAAAACATAAATAAATTAAAGGTAACAGTTTGAACAGTTTACTAGAACATATGGTATGAAAGAAGCAGTGTGTGTGTGTGTGTGCGCGCGTGCGCGCGCGCGTGTGTGTGAGGGAGTGAGAGGGAGAGAAAGAAAGCATGTATATTATATATATATATATAATATAAAACACAGAATATAGTCTCAGATACCAAACAACTTACGTTCAAATAGTCAAAATTAATAAATTAGAAATAACTGATTATGGTTGATTAATAATCAATATTAGATCATATATAATTTATAGCCTTCGCACTCCAGAAGACATCTTGAATAGGACACTAGTTCTTAATGAGAGAATAGACTGCAGTGGAATTTTTTCTATTTCGTAGTAAACAAATTGGAAAAGACAGGACATTACCTTTCTTGTAGGTAGTCGGAAAATTGGTGCATCTTGGCGATTCGGTGAAATATTTTAGATTATGATTTGCTTAGAAGTTGAAATCTTTGTTGAAATCTGTTTGCTAGGGTGGGGGGTGGGGTCTTTATCCTGTCACAGAAATCATGCTTCCATTTATGGAAGTTTAATTTGATTGAAAAGCCGACAGGAACCCGAATAACCTCTTCGCACAATCGCTTTTAAAGTTCATCTTCGTTTTACCTTCAATTCGTGAAACTATTTTTAATTTCAATCGGAAGACTTTGTAGACTTCCTTGGACACAAAGCTATAAAAACTGGCCTCACCCAGCTCTATAGCTCTGACAGAATCAGAATTATGAGAGTGGATCAGGATTATGAGTGTTCTCTGCAATAGTTGACAGGATCCTGTCAACATGATTGTGATTACCATTTGTGTGGAGGATGACCAAGAACACTTAGTTGGAAAACCTATATGTATTCTGTAAGGGCTGGATTGAGTATGACGGGGGTTGCTTTTCCCAGAAAATGAAACTCTGCCAAATGTTGGTGCCATGTCGAGAAGATCTGGCCACAGTGGACTAGGTTCAGATTAAAACTTTCATAGGGAAATTTGATATGAATGAATTATACTGCAAAAGAAATAAAGATATGTCCATTTTTATAATTTCAGATCCCACAAAGTTTAACAACTCCTTGATAATGGAAATGATTCATGGATCTTATATTCGGACGTTTTCACGGTAAAAATAGCCTACATTGTATATTTCTGAATCTATAGGTTATTTATAGAAAGATATGAGGTCACTAGGGCTTAGTAAAAATAAAATTCTTAACAGAAATTTATGAGCTACACCCAGTTGTTACATATAAATTATTTCCCGAAGTTCTTAATAGAGTACATCTGATAAATGGACGTTTATTTTTTTTCCTCCCAAATATGGATCATCCCATAGGTTTTATAATGTAACATATAAAAGAAATGTGCTGCAGCTGTGACGATAGCCTTTCCTCTAAATTCAGTTCCATAAAATTATATGATTCCATTGCATATATAATTTTCTGGATAATTAAATGTGTTGTAAAAAAAAGCATTTTCATCATTTCTGGAAATTGAAAATATCAAGAAATTGGAAAGTTAGATAAGATAAAAGAAAAATGCGTCAAGTATTTTCCACTTTAGGTAAAAAATTTTTGTTCTAGTGGTTGGTTCCGCAGAGCTGGAGAGTATCAGAGACATTTTCCGTGCTAGCCTGTTTTCATTTTGTGGTCATCGACTGGTTTCGGGCATTCGCCCATCTTCAGGATGCGCCTGTCAGACAGTGTGATAAGACAGACTTGCAAATTCACACCGACGGTCACTGCATAAACTGAATTTCCTCTGTGCAAGCCTGTGTTACCACACTGTCTGACAGGCGCATCCTGAAGATGGGCGAACGCCCGAAACCGGTCGATGACTACAAAATGAAGCAGGCTACCACGGAAAAATGTTCTTCTTAAAAAGAAGGGTTCACTTCTAAAACTTTACTTGGATGCAGCGTCAAATAATAAGAAAAAGAAAAGAAAAAAAAATCTGATGTGAAACACTTACATAGCATTCTCTTATTGGAGTTAATAAATTTCAAAAATGCCATATTTTCTTAAAACTAAAAATGGGCATACAAATATGCCCTAATAAAAATATAGCAGATGTGGAAGGGAATTGTCGGTTCTCTGTACAAAGATAAGTAGATGATCCCCCATAGAAAGTGAGTTGGCACAATGTACTGCAAAATATAAATACAAAATAAACATGTTATGCAAGGATCATAAAAATGCTCAAAATAAACAATGTTCACTGTCCCAAAATAACTAAAGAGTAGGAGGCAATGAAAGAAAAGAAGATTATGATCTAAAAACTGAAAGCTGAGCTGTTTGCTCAGTGTTACAGAAATAACTTCTTTTTTTTTTTTTAACATACAAACATGAAAACACAAAAGGGGGGAAAGTCTCAAAAACAGCTGATTGAATAAAGATACAATGGTATTATTTTAATTGGATCACTTGGTAAACAGGGATGTGCGATTGTTCGTTTGTTGTAATATCACTGACAAGGAATATAATGGCAATAAAGTGATATGTACGATGGGTACTGAACAAATAATGTGATTCAGGTCTTCGGGTAAATTGCAATCACACACTGAACATATTTCTTGTGGTCTGACCACACATACAAAGTTTTTGTAGGTGATTTTAATTTGTTTTCCAGACAAGTTTTAACTGAATATATATACATACTTTAACAATATAAAATGGCAAAATTACAGTGATGGGAGGTAATGATGAGAGCCCATTATTACAGAGTTGATTACAGTGTCCCGTACTTGGATGGAGCAAACAGTTCATCATCAAGAGTCTTCAAATAATCTTTGAATTTGATTAAAATCAGTGGCGTACTCATAGGCACGTGAACGCCATGGAAAAATCTTTGGTTCAAATATATATTCGTACTGTGAACTATTTTTCTTAGTTGATTTTTTTTTTTAAAAGCTCTATGTGGTATACTTGTTTTACAACTCTCGACACTGCAGCTGACTGCTTGTACAGTAATCGCACATGGACCTATATGCGACAGCGCACAGTGGCATTGGTAAAATGGGGAGGCAAATAGTTAGTAGTTGCTGCCAGATTTAGTAAGTTGGTGGGAAAGTCTTAAGTCAACATAGTTCTTCAGCAGTGCAGAGATTTTTTGAACCTACCAGAAGATCACGTGGCGTTAGCGGGGTGGTCAAATATAGATTACAGTTTCACTTTAACCGCAAATTTTATTACTCCGAATTACTTGCATAATATGCATTATTATTTAATTAAGTTAAACAAGATTTTACAGCTTATTTGTGAACCTCAGATCAATGTCCACGAACTGGTTAAAATATAAGGAATCTGTTTCTTAAATTTAAAGGTATTAGTATATCCAATTGTAGAAGTTGTTGGCCGTTAGAAATGATCTGATGTATCTCTTAGTTGGCTGATCGGCCGGGGGTATCATAAGAAAAACACTAAAAAAATTTTTTAAGTGTTTTTTATTAATGGCCCGACGTTTCGACAAACATTGTTTGTCTTCTTCAGGGGCAATCTATAAAGAAAAAATATACATAAGAATCTAGCTAGCATTAACAGAACAAAAACAAAAACAAAAATGGTAATGGAAAACTAAAAACAAATTACACAGGTAAATATAGAAAAATTATGGAACTATTACAGACCTTGTAAATACAGAATTTGTGTGCTCTATTACATGTTCAATTATGACTGTGGTCTATGAGTGTACTACCAGTGAAAGGTTGGGAAAGGAACACCGGTGAAAGTAGAGGTGGGAGGGGTGAAGTACCGTTAGGTATTGTTGGAGTGAAAGGACTCAGAAGCAGGGCAAATTTTGCCCTTGCTCTCCAAATTTTGTCAAATTTTGTCCTTTACTCCAACAATACCTAACGGTACTTCACCCCTCCCACCTCTACTTTCACCGGTGTTCCTTTCCCAACCTTTCACTGGTAGTACACTCATAGACCACAGTCATAATTGAACATGTAATAGAGCACACAAATTCTGTATTTACAAGGTCTGTAATAGTTCCATAATTTTTCTATATTTACCTGTGTAATTTGTTTTTAGTTTTCCATTACCATTTTCGTTGTTGTTTTTGTTCTGTTAATGCTAGCTAGATTCTTATGTATATTTTTTCTTTATAGATAGCCCCTGAAGAAGACAAACAATGTTTGTCGAAACGTCGGGCCATTAATAAAAAACACTTAAAAAAATTTTTTAGTGTTTTTCTTATGATACCCCCGGCCGATCAGCCAACTAAGAGATATATTAGTATATCTAATAATAATACATTATTACTATACTTTATTCTTTTGCGAAGATCATACAACTGTGAGAACAATTTATATTTTAAAAACAGGTATAGGTAGAACATCAAATTTAAATCAAATCGTAAAAAAACTGGAAAACTATTCGATACAAAGTCGCACTTCCGGTTCCTTTTTTTTTCCTTTTTTCCCAGAAACCTTCTTGTTTAGATTTTGCGTAATATTAAATTTGAACTTACTGTGATTTTTCGTTTATTTTAGGCATTTTATTCTCATATCCAATCCTACATAAAACAGCATTCCTAAAAATATTTTTCCCTGCTTAACGAACTTTTTAAAAAAAAAAACCTGTATTTCTGGGGAAAACCGAATTTTGAAAAATCATTTTTTTTTTAACAATTGATTATATTTTTTTTCTTCTAATACTGTACAATACTTATGAAAATTAATACCGACATATTTGTATGCGTGTGTGGTGTTTGTGGTCTCCTAGTGAGTGAGATTCATTAAAATGATTTATAATCTCTGTCTTGTTTGTTGAAAAGCAAAAAAAAACAATAGAAACTAATTTGCTTATTTTAATAAGAAATGAATAATAAATTATTTTCTAGTTAGTGTTTTTTTTTTAATAAATATTTGAATATATAATTAATTTTGATGTAATTTTTACTTCCTCTTACTCCTAGTAAGAGGAAGTATTGTAATCGTGTCATTTTCGATATCGAGTTTTCACCGGAAATATCAGTTTTGAGGTCCCCTGAGTCCAAAAAAGTGGTTTTTAGCAAATGGTCTGTGTGTGTGTGTGTGTGTGTATGTGAACAGCATAGCTGAAGTACCACTTTACTAGTTGACTTTTTTACTTTTTTGCGTTTTTCTCAAAAATGACTCCAAGGATTTTCTTTATACTTGACACATCAACTACATATACAAGGAGCTACAACTTTTATTTGAAACATTTCTCTGGGAAAATTGATTTAAGGGCCCTTCTGGGGGAGGGGTGGGGTTAGGTTACCCTCTAAAGTGCTATTTCGGGTTATTACACAATTCGGTCATTTAAATAATGTTAATTAGAATTAAATATGTTGTTGAAATTCCGAGTTTGAGAAAAATCGGAAAACCGGAAGTGCTTTTGTTTTAACACTTTCCTAAATATGATTTTTTCACTTTTTCACGATTTTCTCAAAAATGGCCCCGACGATTTTCTTGAAACTACACATATGAACTAAACATTCAAAGATCTACAACTTTTACATAAAACATTTCTCTGGGAAAATTCATTTAAGGGCACTTTTAGGAGAGGGGTAGGGTTACAGCTTCCTCTAAAGTGCTATCATACTTGATTATACAATTCTATCATCCAAATGAAATTAATTAGAAATAAATAGTTGGCCAAAATTCCGGGTGTGAAGAAAATCAGTAAACCGGAAGTGCGCTTTTACTGAATAGTTTTTTTCAGTTTTCGACAAATTTCTATAAATTTGGTACACAAACTATAAAATTTGTCAATTATAATTTTGATAACTGAAGTAAGAGAAAGTTGTGTGAGTGTTTCACACCAGATTTTTTTTTTTTATAAAAAACATTATGTATTATGGTAAATTAAAATATAAAAATTCAATTAAAAATATATAATAATAATAATAATAATAATTTAAAAAATGGAAACTAAGGTATAATCACATCGCCTTTGACAGATTTAACTTTATGGCAGGCCATTAATATAGATATATTAATAATATTATTATTAAAGAGGACATTGGCCTAGATTCGTTTACATAATAATAATAATAACATTTGCCCTTTATGGTGTTAAAACTAGATGTATAAATCTAAAGAATGAGTCATAAACAGTGTACGGCCGGCCCACGAATATACTGACTGATCTCTGATCTCACACCTTACTTACACCATTAAACATACAGTAGTTAAAGAAAGAATTAAAAAAAAAAAAAAAATCTATTCAATGAAGTCACCTTTATTTATTATTAATTAATTAATTTTTTTTTCTTTACTATATATTCTCCTACTCTGTTTTTCAATGAGTCATATTTCAGATTATTTGGTAGTAAAATAGAAAAGAATCCATGGCGAAACATACACGAATTTCCCTTATTCCACTTCTCCTAATTCTAATTTAAAGATACTTTAATTAAACTTTCAAGTGTCCCTTTATATACATTCTTACAGGTGGTACAATGACAATTTGAAAAATAAGTAAGAATTATAGAATATAGAAAAGATGCGTCTGATAAGAAAGATACAGATTTTGAAAATCAGCCACATGATATCAGTATTAGATCAGAGACATTTTCCGTGGTAAGTTAGTCTACACACTCTTCGTCAACTTTGCTCTGTGCAAGTCTGTGTTGTCAGACTGTCTGAAAAACGCATCCTGAAGATGGGCGAACGCCCGAAACCGGTCGAAGACCACAAAATGAAGCAGGCTACCACGGAAAATGTCTCTGATGCTTTCCAGCTCTGTGGAACCAACCACCACAACAATTCAGTATTAGATGATGAAAATGATTTTTAAAAAAAAACTTTATTATCTGATTCATTAAATATTCAAAAATTATTAAGTACATCTCTATTATTACTACTTTTTTCTTACTTCTATAACAGGAAATGTACGCGATCGTAAGATATTTTCGAAATGGAGTTTTCCACCGGAAGTAAAAATTTGATTTATCCCCCCCCCCCCGAGTACAAAAAATGTTTTAGCCAGTGTTTCTCGGTGAATAAAATATATACATAATGAAAAATCGTAAGAAGCTCAAATTTCGGGGCTTAAATGTGACTTTTTTTCTTTAAAACTGCCGCTACAAGCTTTAGGAACGCTGACTTACAAGTTCATTCAAATATAATATCTGTACAATCACTACTACCTTTTTTTTTTAGAACAAGCCTATCTAAACTTGGTGGAGAAAAACAATGTTTAAGGCAATTAACTGAATTTTGATCCATTTTTCAAACTGATCCACTGTGAGACTGCACACAATATCAAAATCCCAACACTACATTTGTACCTTCCGATACACTGGCTATGAATTTTGGAGGTGCTTGGTAAACAAATTTGCTAACTCTTCTCCCTGCTCTTAACCCTCTTTTCATTTAGTGGTGAGATCAGCGAAGAGCGCTTACAGGAGGTTCTAAGGTATCTCTTCCACTGGCCTCCCATACCAAGGACAAATGAACTACTTTCACTGGAGTGGAAAAGTAATTAATGTTTAATTATTTTATGGTTATTAGAACTTTATGAGATACGTGTTGCATGACCATTAGTGATAATGAGTCATGTATGATCTATATGCAAAGCAATCTGCGTATATATGAGAGCAAAGGTGCTTTTTCATTATTGTGTCATGTTTATGATATGGAGAGTATTTATTTATTTATATGTATATGGTTTTGTGTAATGTAAATAATTTATTATCATTGAAGGCTTGAAAACACGAACATATTTACATTAATAACTACTGTTTACCTCTAAATGCTGATGGAAAACTCTCAAATGTTACAAGCATTCAGATCTTTAATTACGCTTGTTCTGCAATCTAGACCGCTTCTTTCTTCTCCGTTTCTACCAAGAGTTAAGGAGATGTTTAGCGTTATAGGTTCTTACCTCAAATATATATCAGAATCTTTATCATCTGGGTTTGAAAAATCTGAGAGGACACTTTGTTGCTTGTTATTTGCGCTTACGGGCCCACAAGGGGTACAGTGAAAAGTGCCTAGTGTGTCACCGCCAAAATTTGCGAATCTTAAATTGAAATTTCTGCCCCAAAACTTGATTAATTGGGTTATAATAACCCTTGAATGAAAGAAAAAAAAAACGTGTTTGAACTGTGGTGGTGGTTGGTTCCGCAGAGCTGGAAAGCATCAGAAACATTTTCCGTGGTAGCCTGCTTCATTTTGTGGTCATCGACCGGTTAAACTAAGTTAAAAACACCAGCCAGTGTGTAATACTGAATTTGCTCTGTGCAAGTCTGTGTTGTCACACTGTCTGAAAAACGCATCCTGAAGATGGGCGAACGCCCGAAACCGGTCGATGACCACAAAAATGAAGCAGGCTACCACGGAAAATGTTTCTGATGTATTTGAACTGTTTATCAATAAATTTGATTAGAATTTATAACGGAGATATTTTCTTTGCAAGGCTAACACTACAAATATCTCCCCCCCAAACGATAAACCATACTCAACTATAAATTTTAGTAGAAATATTTGAATGTTTGGTTGAATTGTAAGCACAGAACAATAATTGGATGCCGATAATGCCCTGAGAAAACTCTGGGGCTTCAACAAAAAAAGATCTCTTGATTTTTTTTACTCAAAACAGTACGAAATTCACTTCTTTAAATTTGGAATTCTATCTGGTGTCACTCACTATAAAATGTTTATTACAATAATTTTCTGGTAAAATTGATATATTAAAAGGTTTTCAGGATAAGTGAAATTTGCTTAATTTTTTTAACTGTTGTAAAAGTTTAAAAGTTGAGGTTAGTTTAGGTAGTTTCTGTTGAGAATTGACACACGCGTGATGTGCACACGCAGAATCCAATCAAATCCTTGTGCCTTCTGTATCCTAAGAAAACAAAAACAATACATACAATCTCTACCATCAACACATATGCTAAGAGCCAACTAAAGGTTAAATAAAAATTCGAAATTTTGGAAGAGTAGTAAGAGGAAAGCGATTGTTTCATACCAGATTTTTAAAGCCTGAATGAGATTGTAAAATACTGAATTAAATTAGCTAGAAAATCATAATATATTTATTTATTTTTTGTTTAACCACATAATATAAAAATAAATATATAAAGGAAATTGGATTTTTTTCTTTTTTTTTTTACGTAAAATATTAAAACATATGTACCTCTTAAAATAAACGTTGAAAAAAAAAATGCAAAATAGGTTAAATAAGATAAGCAAGGAAATTGTTTTTAGCGGTAAAAAAGACGGCGAGGAAAGATTCCACATTATTAAACTTCTAAGAAAATTGAAATTTTTACATGTAAAATGAAAATTTTCTTACAAATTTGCCCATCTTTTTCAGTTTGTGAACAAGAAAATGATTTGTAGTTAAATAAAAAATGGAAAAAAAAAAAAAAACAACAAATTATCTTTTAAGGAAAAAAAAAATAAAATCTATTATATTATTATAATACTGGGGGGGGGGATTTTATTGATATTTTCATGAAAAGGAGGGGAGGGGAGGTGAAATATAAAATTGGTTAGTTGTTTGTTTTAATTAAAAACAATAATTAAAATTATCGATCCATTAGGAAAACTAATTAAGTGTTAGTTATTATTTTTAGAGTTACCAATGTTTTCATTCAATTTAAAACTTTCCAGCTGGAAATAAAAGTGAACTGGAAGAAAATTTATTGATGTTTAAAATGCTTAAGTAGCTTAAGTTTTATATTCAATTAAAAGAAAGTATTAGCAATTGTGTCCAAAGTACAAAGAAATACATTTTCTTGGCATGTTTTGTGGCCCCCTCGAAAAATTTGAAGCGAAAATGTGTAATAAGCTCAAACTTAATATTCCCTTCAGATCCATCAAAATGGTTCCATCAAAATCTTCCAACCGCTTAATGCAACTTTAGTGTAGATATGTTTTTTTTTTTTCCAAATCTTTCAGGATTTTCCTGAAAATGGCTCAAACAATGTTTCTTAAATTTCGTTATTATCTGTCATTTCACGAATTCCTTTTATTCCGTATTTGCCAAATCACACCCTGCAACGTTACGATTTTAATGATTATTTTCTGCACTTCTCTGGCAGCCCCAAATGCTTAGCATCATTGCACAATTTGAAGGACACTGAACATTGATTGATCAAACTCAAGAACTGTGAGGTTCCCCTGTGAGAGACGAATGACCAAAGCCATCAAACTGGATGTAACAGCAAAGAGAGTAAAGGAGAAACAGCAAAGAGAGTAAAGGAGAAACAGCAAAGAGAGTAAAGGAGAAACAAAACCCAAAATCACATTCTTGGACTGGAGTGGGAGAAACTGTATAAATATAGCGACGGACAATCCATAAAAACACAGTTGAGAATTCAATTCAATACATTCAATCGCTAGGTGTCATTACTCTGACCACTCTACCTTAAACATTTCTTTATTGTAAAGTCCAGGCAGTCTGTCTCTACTTATTAATATATTAGTTAACCAGTGTTTTAACCAAGTCTTCTTCTTAAGTCATCAACCACACAAAGTCTCTCCACCCTACACATCCATTATACTGAACAAGAAGATTCAAGTACAAAAACAAGAGCTTTTGAAATAGAATGTCTTATAAATTGAAAAATACTTGAGATTCCGGGTTGAGACGGCATCTAGTGTTTTGCTAGAAACCGATGTTTCACCCATATTGCAATGAGCTTCTTAAGGGTCGTTGCACTTTGAAACAACCATTGCTTTTATTGATTGCCAACTATTATGTTCGCCTATTATGAAGATAGGCGAACGCCCGAAACTGGTCGATGACCAAAAAATGAAGCAGGCTATCATAGAAAATGTCTCTGATGCTTTCCAGCTCTACGGAACCAACCACCACAACAATTACCACTATTGGTTGCTCTATTAGCTTTCAAGGTGTAACGACTCTGAAGAGGTTCATTGCAATATGGGGGAAACGTTTGGTTTCTAGCAAGCCACTGACACGATCTCAACCCGGAAACTCAAGCGATTTTCATGAAAATGGCCGCGGAAATATAAATGATCGTCTTATAAATTGTTAATAATGTGAGCTGCCAATAAAATGTGCAAAATTAAATGAAATCTAGCAACTGTGTTTCAGGATATATATATGATTTTTATATATATATATATATATATATATATAAAAATCATATAACCAAGTAACTAAATTCTGAAACTATTAAAGGTGATGGGTTTTGATTATTTTAGATATGTAATGGCAAGAGAGAGAATTAAGAGAGATAAGGACCCTCTCTGGTATCTGTGACTTAAGCAGGCTACAGTGGGAGAAACTGTATATAAGCCAGTGAGAATCTACCTAACGACATCTATCTATATATATCTAGCTATCAGATTCACATCGCATCGTGTCATATCTCTACTACTACCTTTTATTCTATAAAATCATTACAAGTCCAGTGCAGTCAGTGTAAAACTTATAGCTATATTATAACAGTGTCTTCATATTTCGTCTAATTAATCAAACCTAATTTCTCTCTATTCATCAACTCCATTATAGATATTAGAGTTATAAATGCGAACTATTTATGATGATTCATTTTTGGCGATTGATTAATAGACAACCCCTTACAGAAGCAGGACAAAAAAACAGCAACAAAATATTCTAATAATGGAGCGCTCTTAGCGTACCACAAAAATCACGTACGTACTTCCGGCAGAAAGTCAATTTTGGAAAACTTAGCAGTTATAAACTAACTTCCTTCATTGCAAGAAGAATACAGGTTTCACCTAGAGCTCTTGCCGATTTCTGTAATTTTTATTTATAATTAAAGTTGATTTAATTTTTATTAAAAGTAATAAATAAATAAATAAATAAATAATAACAGGAAGTTGGGTGAAGTTTAAAATATACTGTACTCAAGAAAACTATGGGTTCCCTGAGGAATATTAAATCACAAATCGAATGTGAATTTTATTGTTTAAGGAATAAAAGTTATTAATAATTTTCATTAGAATATATTGCTTTAATAGCAATAACCAATTAAAAAAATTATTAATAACAGTTACAGTATTTCAACTTATTTAAAAAAATTTTTTTAATTACATATTTCATTGTAATTAATTACTTTGTAAAACTCGCTTCCAGTTCTCATAAGACCTATTATAAAAATCAGACATTTTATTATTCTTTATATAATAAAATGTATGTAATAAAATAATAATAAAAAAAAGAACCAACTAACCGCCACCTAACAAGTAAAAAAAAAAAAAAAAATTCCTGGCGCCAACCTTTATTAATTTAATGTTGTGATAAAATGTTTTTTTACAATAAAAATCAAATTTAGGTATGTGACCTTTATTTATTTATTATTATTCAAGTGATGATTAAAATTGTTTTACCTATAAAAATTGAATAATATATTAATTTCTTAATTATTATGACAGTATATTATTCAGTTTCAATTTAGATTTTTTTTTTCTTATGTTTATTGAGGCGTTCCGCTTCTGATAATGTCTGCCTTGCCCGGTTAGTTGACATAATATTTCTGAAGCGTTAAATAACACGTCTATAAACGATTTGAAGAACTAATTGAAAACAGTTTGGTCAATACACCTGAAAATTTTCATCTTTTTTATAAGTTTAAAGTTATAAAGGTATGAGAAATATACTATGTCGAAATAAGTACTACTTCGTCATTAATTTGTTGTCCTGAAGACAGTGCCAGTAACATTGAACGAAACCACATTAAAAAATCTAAGTCATAGATTCCTCTTTAATTAGTAGTCCTCTAAAATCAACTTTTTGCGCCGGAACGATTAAGAAGGAAATCAATACTACACAGCCATAAACTTGAAAATTCCAAAAAAAATAACTCAAAAATCAATTTTATATAATGGCACTTCCGGTTAATCGATTTTATTCAAAATTGGATTTCTAGCAATGCTTTTTACGTATTTTCATAATTATCTTCTTCTTTTTCCCATAGCACTATAGTCCTTGTAGGGCTTTGACCTCCTGCATCAGCCTATTTCCAGACATCTCTGTCTATCTTCGTCATTACGTTACTCGTAATTTTCGTGCTCTACGTCCTGTAACCATCGCAATAAAAAATCGTCCGCTTGGTCTTCCGCTGCTGGGCGTTTTCTCCCTCACCATTCTGTGAAGATTTCCCAACCATCTCAACTTTCCTAGCTAAACTTAATTTAATATAATATTTTAGAGGAAAACATCCTGTCTACACCAAAATTATTACATATATACCCAGTGGATTCTGGTGGCAGAAAGGTTGTTTTCCTCTTAAATACTAGCAGTATACAGTATGTATATGGTGTAAAGAAAATATACCAAGTCTACAGCATATCGTTGGAGCAGTTTTCAAGAAAATTGCGGGAAATTCCAAAAAAGGAAGAACAGAAGTCAGTAATGTTGAATTTTTTGGTTGGACTGAAGTCTTAGTATCTGATGCGGTGCTGGAGAACACATAAAAAATATGAAAATGCAACTTCAAGTGATACTTTATTTTAGATTTTTGTTCGTTTTGTATTTACCCAAATTTGGAAATGTCTTCTGTTTTTTATTTTTACGTCTCTTACTCCTCCTAGTAAGAGGAAGTATTGTAATCGTGTCAAATTTTCGATATCGAGTTTTCACCGGAATTATCCGTTTTGAAGTCCCCTGAGCCCAAAGAAGTAGTTTTTAGCAAATGGTCTGTGCAAATGTGTGTGTGTGCGTGCGTATGTATGTGAACAGCATAGCTCAAAAACGAAAAACCGTAGAAAGTTAAAACTTGACATTCCGTTTAGGTATCACCATGGGATCTGACAGTACGTTATCTGTCAAAATTCCTCAACCGGAATTACCACTTTACTAGTGTTTTTTTTTGCTTTTTTGCAATTTTCTCAAAAATGGCTTCGACGATTTTCTTTAAACTTATAATATGAACTACACACACAATGTGCTACAACTTTGATTTGAAACTTTTCTCTGGAAAAATTTATTTAAGGGCACTTTTTGGGGAAGGGTAGGGTTAGGTTTCCATCTAAAGTGCTATTTCAGTTTATTAGACAATTCTGTCATCTAAATAATGTTAATTAGAATTAAATGTGTTGTTGAAATTCCGAGTTTGAAAAAAAAATCGGATAACCGGAAGTTCGTTTACTTTACCACTTTACTAAATAATTTTTTTCACTTTTTCGCGATTTTCTCAAAAATGGATATGACGATTTTCTTGAAAATTCCTATATAAACTAAACAGACAAAGATCTATAACTTTTATTTAAAACGTTTCTCTGGGAAAATTCATTTAAGGGCACTTTAGGGGAGGAGTGGGGTTATGTTTTTCTCTGAAGTGCTATCATAGTTGATTATGTAATTCTATTATACAAAGAAAATTAATTAGAAATAAATAGATGACCAGAATTGCGAGTTTCAAGAAAATTTGTAAACCGGAAGTGCGCATTTACTGAACAGTTTTTTTCAGTTTTCGACGAATTTCATTAAATTTGGTTCACAAACTATAAAATTTGTCAATTATAAATTTGATAACGGAAGTAAGAGAAAGTTGTATGAGTGTTTAACACCAGATTTTTTTTTGTTACAAGTATAGTAATCGTGTCAAATTTGTATTTAATTTTAAAGTCCAAAATGTTATATAACATAAATATATAATAAACTCTTGTCAACTCTTTACCATCACTTCCAAAACGAAATTACCAGCACAGCAGTTTTCCTCTACTCTCTAGTTTTCTTCGCAGGATTAAAATTAACTTTACCCAAGAGACTTTTACCAAGGTTGGCAATTAAATCTTCCTTTTATTCTACTTTTAGACTCTCTCTTTTCTTTCTCCATTTCTCTCAGTAGCATTAGAAATGACAAAGATTATAGAAATAGAGAGAATGAGTGTATAACTGTCTGGGTGAAGAAATGAATGTTGAAGAATGAAAAAGTGAGAGGAATAGAGGTGAAATGAAAAAGATAAATCTCTTGAGGGTGTGCGACCTGAATATGCAAAGTGTTTTTACAGAAGGCCAAGTGAGTGGAGAAGAGAAACCGTTGTCTAAGCTTTCTTTATCTCTTTCTTGCACTCAATATATGTACGTATATAGCTGGCAGTATGATGAATCAGTTTTTTAGAGAATGTTCGGGCAACTTAAAATACCCTTAGGGAATGCCCTGGCGCCGATCTACTTAACCCTATTGCTAATATTATAATTGTCAGCCATGAATGAGGGAGAGAGAGAGAGAGGGAGAATGAAGGAGAGATTTGCTCAGTCTGTAATGTTACACCCAGGTTACATTATTATACACTGGGAAAGTTTCTGTGTGCATGCGGTTTTGTGTTTAGATTCATTACCTATATTAAGCTTACGCCGCCTGCACATTTAGCTTGAGTTTATTGTTTAACACTGTGGGTGTTCAGTATTTACATGTTCTAGCCGAAACTACTAGTCTACTAGTAGTTTCTCATTGTTAGAACTTAATTCAAGTTTGACTTTAATTTCAAGGGAAATACCTATAATATTACTGGTTTATTGTTTCAGGCTGGTTGATTTCCACATTAGTTGTAATTTTTCT
Source organism: Triatoma infestans (assembly GCA_011037195.1). NCBI lineage: Eukaryota > Metazoa > Arthropoda > Insecta > Hemiptera > Reduviidae > Triatoma > Triatoma infestans. Next base: position 9,444 of record JAAEAF010006177.1, on the reverse strand, counting down.
GTTACATGAATAAAAATCTGATGTGAAGATCATTTTCTCTTATTCGCGACTTTTTCTTATTTCAGCAGCTATTATAATTCCAGCCGGCGAAATTCTTTTCAAGCTTTAAAAAGTTTTACTAAACATTTACTGAGCTTTAGACTTTATTGTTTAGAAATATTGGGGTGCATAAAAAAACAAGGGGGAAGAAGTAATGTTTAGCATGGGCTTGAACTTATTATTATTATTATTATTAATATTGAGCACACTCCAGGCCACCGTAGCTAGCGCATAGCGTCAACACCGGAGCCTATGGTTACTTAGCCTTTCCTACGTAGTAGGCAAGTTTCCGTCCCTGCCACGAAAAGGTGGACCTCTAAATATCCGTCTAGTCCTTCGCATTACCGCTACTTCACCAGTAAACTCAACAGAGTCTTTAAAGTTTATAATAGCACTTTTCGTCAGTTCTTTACAATCTCCAGGCCAGTTCTCGCCCCTTCTTTTCAGCTTAAATTCCATATGGATTGTTGCCTCGTCGAGAAGATGACAACGAAAGAGAACGTGATGCCCCGGGTCCCGTTCAACGCATACGAAATTCGGGGAATCTTTCAAGCTCCCAGCTCATGGAGCTTAGAACTGAACTCCCCATGGCCCGTGAAATATTGCGTTACGGTTTGGGACAGCTCCAGCCAACGAATCGACAGTCTGTGATGCATATTTGGGAAGAACTCATATGTGGTTCTCCCTTTCTCTGCTTCATCCCAGCGTCTTTGCCACTTCTCAATCTCGCACTCTCAGATCTTTTTCTTTGCAAGGGCAGGAGGCGTCTGACTGGACAGCACCACACCATCAAGGACAATCATTGCCCCTTTCTTGTACTTAATGGGTAAGGGCCCTCATCTCTGCAAGGAGATCAAGCGGCAACACACCAGGGACCACCGGTAAGAAGCCCGTGGAGAATGTTGCATAGGCCCCTTGTTAAGCCTGCCTGAAAAAATAGTCATTATACTTTACTTAAATTAGACGTTTGTACTAAATGCTTATATAGGAGAAAGCGTATGAGCATTTCTCTAATCATTTTTTTTTAATTATTTCTCAATCATCGATCGATAAGTAAAACTTTCTAGACAGACCTTCTTTAAGATATGCATTGTGGCTGGTATTACTGAATTGAATTAAATATCCTAGTGGCTTCTAAAATGTGACAAGTTACAATGTTCGATGTTTCTGGATTTGGCCTTAGTTGTATTGTTTTATATGGAGTAATTTATAATAATATGTTTGCTATGCCACCTAAGTCGATTCACTCGGTAAATCCGCTCGATATTTGCTAATTATTTAAACTCTATACTTTCACTTTTATTCTTAATAGAATGATTATTTCGCAGCGTACTTCGATATGACCCCCCCTCTTGTTTAATACTTTTAATAAAATGCTGGAGAACTATTTTCATTAAAAATAACTATAAGATAATATATAATAAATATTAATTAAAGTAAATTAATAAACAACTAAGAAATATAACTTTTGTGTATTTTGTTTTTAGTTCAAATAGTTTTATTTTAAATTTATAACTAACTATATGACCCCCTAGTAAAATATAAAATGAAGGATAGAATTTATAAACTAACCTTTTACATATACAAACAGAGCTTCATATAATAAAAATTACAATGTATGGCGGCTATTTTATATACTATGTTAAGTTACTTTTCAACATTTAATAGCTTGAATACTTGATTGGCATGCATAAAATTAAATTCATTAATATTTTAATCAGTTCGGTTTTTTAATTTACATTTAATTATATAAAAACAAGGATAAGTGACTTTTTTTCCTTCCTTTTTGCTTGCATTTTTTTATTTTTTTATTACTTCCTGTTTGGTTTGTAAAAACTGGGCGAGAAGTTTGTAAGTGATGTTTTTTTAAAGAATGTTACACTTTTTTTCTTTATTTTTTTAAGTTGGAGAGATATTTTCTAGGAATACTTTCACAAAATTGAGTTATTTTATTACACTGCTGATAGGAGGAAGTATTGCGTTGGTGAGAACGAAATATACATACATATATATATTTTTTAATTGGATTTCACTAGAAATTATATTTTATGAGTCCGGAAAAGTGTTTGGCTTCTGTATAAGTAAACATTCTGGAATCACCTTGAATATTGTTAGAAAATAATAGGTTCTTTTCAACAAGAAAAACCACATAATTGTATAAATTTTTCAATTGTTTCTTGAAAATATCTCGTAACGATGAGCATTAAACTTATTTTATTGTAATGTTTTTCCCTCTAAACTAGCTACTGCAACTAGTTTTAAATGGGTTCGTATAGATAAAATACTCAAAACTTATAAAGAAAACATCAATTTATTGTCACACACAATAAATTACAAAAAGAAACAACGATTAATAAGAATTACTTCACAGTTTAAACCACAAAAGTTCACTTTGTTCACTTTTTATACAATTTCCATAAACGTACACTTCGTTTGTAACTGGAAACTTTCTCAACTCTCTCGCGGTCCCACTATTTATACCGGTGGAGAATCTTCTAGAATCTCCTCAATCCTTCCAGAGAGAACTAGAGCGCGTCGCCAGCGCTTCCTAGCGGCCACTAAGAGAACTTGAGGTTCCTACTTCCTCTCCTAGATGGCACCACTGTCTGATAAGAACTTTTTTGTGTATTACTTTATCACTTTTATTCGAAACATTTTTCTCTTGGAAAATATCAGTTGTGAAACACTCACACGACTTTCTCTTATACTGTAGTTACATAGATTTAAGTGGCAAAGTCTCTTTAAACTTATAATTTTTTACTAAATATTTGCTTGTTTTCAATTTTATATCAATTTGAGAATCTAAATTTAATTCCCCACTTGTCCCAAAAACCTCTTTAAATGAAGTTTCTCGGAAGAAAAGCTCTCAACAAAAATGTTAATTTCTGTATTCATAGTTAGTGTAACAAATTTAATGAAATCCGTCGGGGTTTTTATAGACAAAATTTGTAGAAATCTAAAAATAACTTCAATTAAAAACTCACTTCCAGTTAACCGATTTTCATCAACCTCGGAATTTCCAGCTTGCTTCACGCTGCCGACGATAGAGCTTGTACATACACTACCACATCCTGAGCTGATCAATGTCCAACCTTTTAGTTGGCACAAAAAGACCTCTTTTCTAAAAGTTTTTAGTAAAACTCCAAACGACCAACCTGTCCACTAATGCATTTTGTAATCAATCAAAAACACTGTTTTGCAATTCGATACACATTAAATAGTACTGCTCGAAACAAGGTGCCTATGTATGTATATGTTGTTGTGGTGGTTTACCCATTCACTGAATTTGCTCTGTGCAAGTCTGTGTTATCACACTGTCTGACAAACGCATCCTGAAGATGGGCGATCGCCCGAAACAGGTCGTTGACCACAAAAAAGAAGCAGGCTATCACGGAAAATGTCTCTGATGCCTATATACATACGTACACACCTATCATCTGTTATTAAAAAATTGCTTTTAAAAATTCAATAAATCGTTTCTTCTTTTGTTTTTTCACCATGCTCCCCAGATATTTAGAAAATTGTGATTACTTAAGTTCCTAAAGGGGAAGCACTTCACATTTTTTTTAGACAAAAAATCAAATTCAGAATAAAATGAAGCAAAAAGACATAATATCATGATAGGAATTGCTGATGATATGACATAGTTGATCATTTTTCTGCCGTTGCCAAAAAAAAAAAAAAAATGGCGATGAAAAAGTATAAACAATATTGTCATAACAAGGATGTAAAAAGTACGACTATCATTCAATATGTCAAGTGACACAATGTGACAAGGAAACCTGTCAAGGTATTAAAAAAAAAAAAAAAAAATTGCGGAAACAAAAATAAATTATCTTTTGAATTCCAACAAAAAAAAAAAAGAAAAGAAAAGAGAAATAATCTGTAAGTCTAATTTGAAGTTTACCAAGGACTTTAATAAAAATGAAATGCAATAATTGCAATTAAAAATATATTCACTTACGTTCTTATAAAATACATATATCAGGTTTACAGAAATGTAGAACTATTTATTGCTTTACTTAATTAATTACCAGTATTTTTTAGTATTAGAAAAAAAAAAAAAACTCTAATCAAAACAGAAATAATTTATTGGTAATAAAATACATCAAGAGATAATAATTACACGTTAATAACCACAAAGTATTGTATTTATTATGATTATCATTATTGCTACAAAATATATTCACTTTCATTTTTTTAAGAAGGAAAAATTCCTTGAATTGCGGTTTAGATATAGAACAACAAAGATTTATGTAAGGAGATCTCCTGTGGGAAAGTAACATGAGACGATAAAAAATAAAAAAATAATAATTAAAATAAAAAAAACACTTCTGCAGTTTACATTAGTTTTCAATTCACAATAAGAGAATAAACAATACTATCAGTAAAACAACTATAGCAACGAAATATATTGAATTTCATATGAATAATTCAAGAAAATATTGTTTGATTTATTATTATCACTTTTTGATATTAAAATGTGAGATCAGATTAAAACAGACTTTTATTACTATTTGCTGGAAATTTACTACTGCTCTGAGTTAAGATTCCTGAGTCTTGACAGACAGACATGTGACATCACTGAAATTGATTACTTATTTATTGACTTCTAGCGGTGGATATTGTGCGGCCAGCATTTCTTGATTCGTTGAGAAAGTTCTCAGGTAGAACAGCCGATGAAAGGTGGACGTGTAAGATGATTAGTATGACTTTGAGAGGAGAATGAAATTTTTTATAGCAAGTTGGGATTAGATTTACAATAAATGTTATATTTAGATCTTTTAGATCTTGTTACATTTAGAACATGAAGTATTAGTAATTTCGTAAAGAGTTTTGGACTATACCGATTGAAAGCGATGGTCATAAGAATGTTCCGGTTAATGATTGGTGTGATTACAAATTTCATCGTCGGTCAAGTAATCGTTTAGTTAAGTGCTAACTTTTTTTTGGGATTCTTTTACATCAAAGCAGAGTCCTAGGTATACTACTAATTTGCAGTCTGATATTAGTATCAGGATAGTTGTTCAAGGATGAACATTATATTTCGACATTTAATTTGATTTTCCATTTGAGATAACCACAATATTTTGTGTTGGAAAATGCTGTTGGAATCTATATGTGGTAAAAGAATATCCACGGCATCTGAGAAAGTGAAAATTGAAAGTGAGGATTGTCTATCCTGAGGAACCCCAGTCTCAAGGATAACCATTTATATTGTATTCGGACTAACACAGATTGATGGGGTTCCTTGGCAACGAAAAAGCGGACGCCCTGACGAGGGAGAGCTCGAAGAATACCTTATAGGCCCCGAGCCCTTTTGCTGGTTGCCCAGGAGCCTCATTCAGGCTTCTATCAGGAATGGATAGAAGACCAGCGCCTGCGATGGTGGGAGAGGACGCCAGGGCAGAGGCAGGCTAAATTCTTTGTTAAAAGACTACCTACAATCACCAGGGATCTAATGAGCCATAGCCGAAGGGATATAAAGCTAACAGGGGTCTACTAACAGGGCATTGCAGGCTGAATAGGCGCATGCACCTTTTACTACTTGCAGATAACGCGTTAATCCGTTTCTACAGGGCCGAGGAGGAAACCCCGATGTGCCGACTCACAAAATCTTTTGTGAGTGTGCCGGCTTGGCGAGGACAAGGTTTCTTCAACTGGGGACTAGCAATCCCGAGGCCACGAGCTTCATGACGGGGCCACTTTCAGCTTTGCTAAGCCTGTTAAGAGGGCGAAGCTGAGAGATGTGCTATAAACCCAAAGGATCCACAATAGACCTCTCAATGAAGGTCGCAGTGGAATGAGGCGTGCCCTTCCCAATCTAATCTAATCTAACACAGATTGACTGATGCACGCTACAGATCCTCTCTGGTTGTAACCGCCCAAGCAGGTGTTTATCTCTTCAGTTCTGGTAGGTTTTTCCAGAGTTATGCATTTTTTCAATTTCTCCTCATTTCTGAATTCTTGTTGAAGAGACTGGTTGCTTATTCTACAGAAAGGTTCAAGCCCTAAAAAAAAGAAGATGCAGCGCTTTTTCTTGTGTAATGTTCTGGTGTGATGATGTGTTTGTAATAGCTGGTTGTGTAGCACGGGCGGTTTCGTATTAGGGCTTGTATGTATGTTTTAGATAGAAGTAATAAGAATAATTAAGAAATCACCACTGTTAACAATAAATATATTCTGTTAAAATAATAACTACAAGTTATTTGATATTATAAACTTATTTAATATATTGTGAAACTGGCACTGATACTAAGAGAACGATTCCTGAAGTGTTCTGTTCTGGCTTTGGAAGCAGAATACCGACTTCGTTGTTTGAAAGCAGAAGTAAGACTATCGAAGGAATGCCTCTCTCTGTAGCGGGGGAATTTTCTTGTACAAAACAATTAACCTAACGGGATTTTGTGCCTTTGTTTTTCTATTTGCCTTGACCCGAATTTACAGTACCTGACACTAAAATACACTCTTTTTGAAGTTAAATTCACAGCACTAAGATAATTATAAAATATTAAAAAGATACTATTTTGGATACTATAAAATATTCGAAACTCTAAACTAATATTTTTCTATTTCGTTCTTCCACTACACTTGCCTGGGTTTCCTTTCATGCCCAACATGCCCTGGTGCCAATCCCTTTACAAACTTTATTATACATTGACCGGATTATATTAATAGGAAATTATAAAAAGAATATCTACCATTAATCACTGTTTTTGTAAGTATTTCAATATTTGCATTTTCTTTTTTTTTTATAAATATAAATCCAGAAAATAAATTTGTAATCAAAGAAAGTGGACCATCAATTTATTGCAGCATAACGAGAATTCAAGCAAATCATAAAATCATTCAAATTATCATTTCTTTATTTTTAAATTATCTACTTTGTCCTATTCCAAATTTAAAGTTCACGCGATGCCTTAATCTTAAATCAAAATGTATTTTATGACTGTCTAATAGTTTTAAGACTTTTTTTCTATTATAGCATATTCTTTTTTTTTTTTTTATGCCTGATAGATTCAAGCATTTTTTTTATCAGGATGTAAACACTCACACTCTAAATTCTCGTCCTGTTGACCAAAAAAGTTAGTTTGTAACCTAACCGGTCAGTATACTTTAATTTAACTCTTCAAGATTGTAAAATTTTTCACACAATCCTGATATACTGAATTACGGATGGTCAAATCCACAATGCATTTGAATTTGCGTTCAACTGTGTTAAAACAGGTGTTTTCCGAAGAACAAGTTTCAAGCTTTTCTACTGATTCTAAGCTAATTGCATGGTTACTATACACAGTCTAACTATATACATATGAACTGGTTTACCCGTCTTTGGCTGATAAATTTAAAAAAGGAATTTTAAAAATTTATAATCTTTCTGAAAAGCGAAAACACACAATACCATTCCTGGTTGAAATGCATTTATTCCTGTCTAACTCTCTAGTTTTATGAAGCTATCCTACTTGCTAGGTAACAGCTATAACTATGGTAATATTATTGTACAAGTTAATAATTTAAACAGTTACACAGCTGTTTATACATACATACATTATATAAATTAAATATATTACATTGTATGGGAAAGAGTACTTCATTTTAAACTAACTGCATATTATAGTTGACATGAAATCTAGATAATTATGATAATGCCATATTATGTTTAATCCAGAACATGATATTTCACCGTTTATTATGTTTATTATTCTATGTTAATGTTTATATAAATAAGATTTATGTACTGGATTGTATTAACTGATAACGTAAAAGTAACCGGCAGAAGTGGGGGGGGGAGGGCGAACTAGCCACTTCTTCAGAGATCTTGATATCACTGTGAGTTTCACAGCGACAAAACACTTATGATGACACACCCAATACATCATAAGGGGCTGCAGAGGTTGAACGCAGATATAAAAACTCCAACTTACTTACAACTCTTACACTTTAAAGATGACCACTGTTTATGTGGCATCCAAGGAAACCACAAAAGATAGAACTTTTAGTTTGCAATGGATCTGGAACGTAAATAAAAGTGCTAACGAAAAAAAAATGATGTGAACAGACTAATTATCCTAAAACTAATTTATCTAAAAACTAATTACTAAAACTGCTAATTTTCTTAAAACTTGGAATTTTGGCCATCTATTTATTTCTAAAAATTCTGTTTAGATGATAGAATTGTATGATTAACCATGATACCACTTTAGAAAAAGATGTAACCCCACCCCTCCCCTAAAAGTGCCCTTAAATGAATTTTCCCAGAGAAATGTTTTTAATAAAAGATATAGATCTTTGCATCTTTAGTTTATATACGAAGTTTCAAGAAAATCGTCCGATCCATTTTTGAAAAAAATCGCGAAAAAGTGAAAAAAATCATTTAATAAAGTGTTGAAACAAACGCACTTCCGGTTATCCGATTTTTTCCGGAATTGGAATTTCAACAACATATTTAATTCTAATTAACATTATTTAGATGACAGAATTGTCTAATAAACTGAAATAGCACTTTAAATGAAAACCTAATCCCACCCCTACCCCAGAAAGTGGCCTTAAATGAATTTTCCCGGAGAAATGTTTGAAATAAAAGTTGTAGCTCTTTGTATGTGTACTTGATATACCAAGTTTTGAGAAAATCGTCGAAGCCATTTTCGAGAAAAACGTAAAAAAAAAAAAACTAGTAAAATGGTACTTCCGGTTGAGGAATTTTGACAGATAATGTACTGTCAGATCCCATGGTGATACCTAAACGGAATATCAAGTTTGAACTTTCTACGATTTTTCGTTTTTGAGCTATGCTCTTCACATACAACATACACATACACACACACACATCAACACACACACAACACACACACACAAAACCACTTTTTTGGATCAGCGGACCTCAAACGGAATTCGGTTTGAAAAACTCGTTATCGAAAATTTGACACGATTACAATACTTCCTCTCAACTAGGAGTAAGAGAAAGTAAATAGTGGAAGGGGGTTATCATATATACATGGATGTAACCAGGGATTGTGGCAGCGCGTTCTGTCTCTACGAATACAAATTGTAGCGGTAATTTAACTGACACTTTCCCTAGAACACCCTAAAAAATTAGTTTTCGCGGAAAAAACGTTCAAACAAAATTAATATTGTTCTTTATCTGTTACAGTTAATATTTTCCAAATTTAAAGAAAATCGTTGGAATTGTTTTCAAGAAAATTTCAAAAAACACGAAAACTACTTCCGGTTAGCCGATTTTTTTTATTTATAATTTTGGAATTCTAGAAATACTTCTAAAGTTACTTAATCTTGTGTAGGTAGTAAAAACCATAAATTTTTTGTAATAAAGTGGTAATTTAATAGTAATTTAACGTGACTGCTCCCCAGGCTCCCCCCCCCCAAATACATTTTCCCAGAAAAATA
>JAAEAF010006176.1:37583-131638 GCA_011037195.1 Triatoma infestans | reverse complement strand
TTTCTGTTACTTGTTACTCACACTTGTTCCAACACTTGTGAGAACAAGTGTGAGTAACAAGTTATAGAAACATTACATTTAAGTGAACACTCTACACGAACTTGGAAAATTTGCTCTGACGATGGATGAGGGTCCGAAACCGGTCAGGAAGAACATAAATATGTATGCTACGGCGGATAAAAATACCAGATGTTATCCAGCATTGCGGATCCACCGACATATTTAAGTATTTTTATAGCTTGATAGTAGCGCTGTTATATGCTCACATTCAGTACCTGATATGTCCTGAAAACTAGCATATATAACGTGCCCATCTTAAACACTTATTTATTTTCAAGGCTGTGGTGTAGAACTTCAAGTAAAAATGCCAAGTTTGATAAAAATTTATCAATTAAAAGTTGTAATAAGTGTCATTAAAGCAAAATGATCCAAGTTTTTCGGTATAGAATTCTGTGCAGAAAAAGCTGACAGCACGCAATTAGGATTTTCATTTGCTGCCATTCTCAACTTTCAAGTGACAGATTTCAAACTCAGTCCTTAGTTATTATATAAATGGTGAAACCACACGATTTAAATGAGTTTTACGTCACAGCCAACCTCTTCAAACAGTTTTCCTATGTTAAAATCAAAATTTTACCAGAAAACGGTATAAAATAATAGTGAAAGAACTTTATAAATGTAAAAAATATTATATTTTTACAACCGTCCAATGTGACAATTATTACATCAAAAGAATATGAGTGAAGTTGTATTTGTAATCATAAAGACAAAAATTAAACACAGTCATTAACTTTTTCTCACAATTGACGTAAAGTAATATTATTCAACTCTTACTAGCCCTACATCTAGCGGTAATTTGTGAAAACAAGAAGGTATTTCCAAACAAATAGCAAAATCCGATGGAGGTTATACCAAGGTCACAAAGAGAGGGACTTAACCTGTTCACTTAAAAGAGGAAGTTTTCTAGTTTTTTCTAGTTTATTGAATTTTGTTTTTTTTTTAATTTTCATTTATTTATTTTTTTTGTTTAATTTAAACAATTATTTTCTTGTTTTACCCACGATTTTTTTTTTTTTTTTTTACAATCATTTTTTTATTTTTTTTTTCATTGTGTTTAGGTTTAAACAAAAGTTTGTATAAATTTTTACCAGTTTTTTTTGAGGTGTCACATTTTTCGCGTTTTAACTAAGTAAGTTTTATTTTTTTCATTTTCATTATTTAATGCAATTATTTTTTTGTAATTGAAACAATTACCTAATCTGGCTTTTCTCAATGATTTTTTTTTTATATTTTTTTTCTCATGTGTTTTTAGGTTAAAAAAGTTTTTATAAACTTTTCTGCAGATTTTGAAAGTCACATTTTTTCACTTTTTAATCAAAGTAAGTTATAAACTTTAATTTTTTTAATTTAAACAATTAGCTAATATAGTTTTTTCTTACGAGTTCAGGCTATAAAAGAAAAAAACAATTGATGTCCTTAATTTTGGTCGTCTTAACTATTCAGGCTAAGTAAATTTTTTTCTTTTATTTTCTTTATTCTAAATTAAAAAATGTTTGTCATTATTCAACCTTAAAATAATATGCAATTATCTTATCTAGTTTTTCTCAAAGATTTTAATTTTTTAATTTAAACAAAGGTTTAATCTTATTTTTTCTCATTTGTTCAGGCTACAAAAGAAAAAACAGGTGATAACCATCATTTTTGGTCGCCTTAACGGAGCCCAAGTAAGTTTTTTCTTTTCTCCTTATTACAAATTGTTTGAATTTAACTTTAAAACAATATGATTAAATATAACACATAACTCAAGAACAAAACACAGACCAAAGTATGTGCTCATTGTGGGAATTTGTGGTCTCGTTGCTAGAGCAGACAATGTCATGAGAAGTAAGTATTGCAGACGACCTTTATGGGGGGTATCTGTGCGACTCATTGTCTGGTTAATACCTTCGCTGGCTTGTAACAATTTAACTAGAAATGAACATGCTTGTTTTAAGACCAAACAAAAAACTGAAGACAGAACCTTCTAGATACCAATTATTCTCAACAATTCCTGACACGAAGGATTGATTGAATATAAAACAGCATTTGAAAACAGATTGAAATGCTAGTTAATAAGATCTAATGAGAATTTGGATTTAAATCTATTTTTAAAGTCTGTAAAGACTAAATTGACTAATGCAATTGACAATTAGCACTAACAGTATATAGTGCAGTTAAATTTAACACACTAGTAGGCTGTATCATGGATAATCAAATAAGGGGAAAAACCGACTTTACATTTAAGACAAAAAATACAAGAATAGTTCAAGAAAGTGATTTCATACAAAACATTACAAAATGAATTGGAACCGAAAGAACTGGCAAAAGGTCAGACAGTGCATATTGCAGATGGTCTAAGACTGAGAATTAATACATACCCTTACCGCTCAAAATATACAGCACTGGATCTTGGTATTAACGTAAAAAAAATAACGACAGACAGAGTTTCCGCTATTCCGTTATGGTCAAATTTGTTCCTAGCCATCCCGAAAGTGTAAATAATTACACCAAGCTACATCATCCTTATGACTTTTCCGACATCATTTTCCCCCACAATCCTATATGACTAAAGAAATTAAAAAAATATATATATATTGTATATGTGGATGGGTCTGCAATGCTGGATATCATCTGGTATTTTATCCGTCGTAGCATACATATTCATTTGGTTCCAGATCGGTTTCGGATTTTCATCCATCGTCAGAGGAAATTCACCAAGTTCGAGTAGAGAGTTCTCTTAAACATAACGTTTTGTGTTACCCTTACACTTGTTAGTTTGTTGGATGTATATATGTGGGGAGGTTATAAGGTTATGTTACTGTGTGTGTGTGTGTGTGTGTGTGTGTGTGTGTTTGTTTAATGACAAAATGGAATTATTATAAATTATGATTAGACATTAGAAAATAGTGTATAATAAATAGCATGTTTTGAAGAATACTTTATAACTAAATTTTAATATGTTGTTAAGTATGCTCAGTGTTTTAACAACTCATTTTTATTAGGGGGGGGGGAGTTTTGTCAGGAGTAAACTGTAATAATAAGAATAGATAAATTTGAAGAAAGGCAATGCAAAGTTTATGGACAGTCAAAAGCTTGTGCAAGTAATAAATAAATGTGAAATATAAGTAGGGTTAATACAAGAAAATAGATAAGTAAGAAGGTTGGCAGCAAACAGGAAATTGGAGATGATGTTCAAATAAATAACAGAGGAAATCAAGTGTATTTGTTTTTTATCAGAGACATTTTCCGTGATAGCCTGCTTTATTTTGTGGTCATCGACCGGTTTCAGGCGTTCGCCTATCTTCAGGATGCGTTTGACACACAGGGTGATAACACAGACTTGCATAGAGCAAATGCGATTCACACACTCGTTTACACGAATGGAAGTCTATGTTATCACACTGTCTGACAAACGCATCCTGGTGATGGGCGAACGCCCGAAACTGGTCGGTGACCAAAAAATGAAGCAGGCTATCACGGAAAATGTCTCTGATGCTGACCAGCTCTGCGGAACCAACCACCATAACAAGTATTTGTTTTTATTTATAGTAATTCCATTTTGTTATTAAACACACACACACATAGTAACATAACCTTATAACCTCCATACATATATAGAACCAACAAACCAACAAATGTGAGTGTAGATTGCAGATTGCTGTAGGGGATTATTACACTGTCACCTGAAAGATCTATTGTGCCGTCCCCCCCCGAGCCTTCTCCAATGGCCTCTAAGCAGCGTTCTCTAGCTACAGACAACACTGCCCATCACCGGACAGTGAGTTGTAGAGGCTCCTAGGAAGAAAAAAATCTAAGGCTAGAATGATGGATTCGAACCCGGGACCTCCGCGTTGCTAGTCCAGCGCGCTACCACTGAGCTAAACTTTCTTCTTCCTTGGCTTTCGCCAATTAACTAGGGACGGAGACCCTAGTTTGTGTACTGTGTTTGTCTTTGTCTGTAAAGTGTAGAGTGCACGTAGTTTAAGTGAATTGTGTACTGTTCTGATGAAGTGTATGCAGTACTGTATAGCAGGACCTGTGGGGTCGCTACTCCCCAAGTAACTGCATACAGCAGATACCCCTTGCGGGCAAGTGTGAGTGTAACAAATAAAATTACGTTGAAGTGAATTCTCTACACGAACTTGGTGAATTTGCTCTGTTGATGGATGAAAATCCGAAACCAGTCAGGATCAAAATGAATATGCATGCAACGACGGATAAAATATCAAATATTTATATACATCCAAGATGTATATTTAGATGTCAAAACCAATCTTTATCCATCCATTAAATATTGTAGACACTGAACTGGAAGACCATAGAGACTTACTACTATTGATTGACAATGATGGCGGACTACAGCACTATGTTTATATTAAAAACTTTGAAAGATAACAAATGACTGTATCTGAACATAAAATATTAATCGGTACAGGGTGCTTTCAGCATTATAGAATTGAGTAGAAAAGAGTAGAAAAATGGAAGATAGATGGTGTAAAAAATAGTGCAACTTATTGAACAGTTTTTTTTTGTGTTTCCCCCCAAAAAGACACCAGCGGATTACATTAAAGCCCATGTACTAAATATATATATACAGATCAACTTGTCACTTTTGTTTGTAACTTTTTCCCGAGAAAAAGCTTGAGTGGTACTTGGACCAGCTTTTCCATTTAAAAAAATGTCGTTTTATTAAGTTAAGATACTCCGATTGCAATAAACATTTAGTGAAAAATTATAAATGTTGAAAGAAATTTATCAATTACAAGCTAACCCGACCACGCTTCGCTGTGGCACAGTCTAATTTTTAGGCTTAACCATGCGTGATTTTATAATTTGTTTCGATGCTTTGGAATATCCTGTCTACTAATTCTTCTTTTGAATGCACAATGTTACAGAAATTAGATGGGAAGGTGATTTTTCCCGTTTTCGGATTTGTAGGAGCAGTGCCGTTACCGAGTTCGAGTAATTGTCTTGAAAATATGGCAGCTGTTGGATCGTTTTGAAGTTGAACTCTCATATTCGTTGTTAAATGAATTTTTTTTACTGTGCTCCAAAGAGTTGAATATTTCAAGCAGGCATGCAATTCATCAGCTGGTGTTGAGCGAGGTATCACTGGAAGCGTTTGCCTGAAGTCACCGGCTAGTAACACCAATGCTCCACCAAATGGAACCTGATTATTTCGCAAGTCTTTCAATGTATGGTCTAATGCTTCCAATGACTTCTTATAAGCCATTGTACACTCATCCCATACAATGATTTTGCAGGCCCGAAGAACCTTTCCCATTCCTGATGTTTTAGAAATGTTACATGTTGGGTTTTCTGTGAAGTGCATGTTTAAGTCATGACAGTTTAAGAGCTGAATGCGCTGTTCTACCTCCTTCCATCAACGCAGCAGCAATACCTGAAGAAGCAAGTGCTAACGCAATATGGCCGTTTGAACGGATTTTAGCTCGGAATTTCCCGTTCCTGTGGGAACTTCGGAATAGAGGTACTTATAAGTAGTTGAGAAAGAGGTTCAGAGAGTGAGCCACCATCGCGAAGCGTGTAAGTCTGTCAATTTCTGCCAAAACGCCTGGACAAATTCCCGTTTCCGTGGGAACTTCGGAGTAAAAAGTATATATAAACACTCTTATATAGAAATGAAACGTTGTGTAAAAATTTTAAAGTCAATTCATCGACTACTTTTCAAGTTTTGCGGCCACAAACATACGGATGCTGAATTTTGATATTATATAGATAAAATGTAATTTACAGTAAGAGAAATTCTTGTGAGTGTTTTCCACTACATTTTTACAAAATGTACCCCTCTCAAAGCGATTTCTGGAGAAAACTCATTTTAGAAAATTCTTTCAATATTTTTAAGAGAAAATAAACTAAAGCCTGTCATCCCTTTTACGAAAGTACATCGGTTTATCTGTAGATTTTATTTTCATTATTCCGTTACACAAATTAAATGATTGCTTTTACGTTTCTTATTTATTATTATTACTAAGTACGTTATAACTTTGTCGATAATTTATTTTTTTTTTTTCTTGAATTCATTTATTGGTAACATTGAGCTCAACTTTGTATAGGAGGACATACAGTCCTGATAGCAAAAACACATATGTTATTAAATATATATATAATATTATGCATCTAAGTGAATTTAGAATATAAATCACTATTAAAACATGCACATTGATTTATAATACTCTACCAAAATTTAATCTTGTAATCTCGATCTATTGTCTCGATCAGCTTCTTTATAAAGACAATTTTTAAAATAAAAACCATGTAATCCATAATATAATTAATGATTGAGAGAAAATATTCCTGCAGCACGTTAATGGAGTGTATATAGGTACGTATACTCATTCAAATCAGGTCATTAATTTAAGAAAACCAATGATCCGCTTACCCTTTTAAGAGAAAATTCAAACTAATCCAAAAAGTTTTAGAACACGCTATTATAGTATTTACTCAAAGCTATCGACTTAAAAGTAAAAAAATCAGAATGTTTTCACTTCTCTCCCTTCTAAAAAGAGAAAGTATGGCGACCTTGTCAAATTTATAAAACTGAAGTTTCACCGGAAGTATAAGTTTGTTTCCAATATCCTCTTTACTTAAAAATCGTTTTAGCAAATGCTGATTGTATGAACAAAATAAACTTAGTTCAAAAATTTGATATTCCATTCAGAAAAGGCTCTGAGGAGATTTCGTTTAAACTTCGCCAATTAACTTAACATACACACATACGCCTACAACTTTATTCGAAATATTTAAAAAAAAAAAATGATTTTACGGGTGGGGGAGGACGGGTAAACTCAGATTTCCCTTTAAAGTGCTAATTTCCAAATGCCATACTTCAATATAATACAGATGAAATAAGAGATGTTTTTGTAAAAAAAAAACACAAGTTTAGACGAATATGGTCATGTGAAAATGCGAATTTTCAAAATATCATTTTTCAGTTTTTCATGATTTTCTCGTAATAGCTCCAAAGATTTTCTTATAACGGTATTCTAAATAAACCTGTTTGTTTTGATTCGAAACTTTTTTTAAAGTAAAAATTTATTTTTAGCATTTCCTGGTGGATTTATTTCAGCTGCAGAATTCCCACGGTTATGCCAATCCATATTTATAGTTCCGCTACTTGCAGGAAGTTAAGGGAATTAAACATTTTTTTTGGAGGGGGACGTTCAAAAGCATCATGCTAATTGGCGCCAAAAGGATGAGATGTCTCAATCCACGTTAAATACTCAGAGAAAACTCAGAATCTGGAAAGGTTCCAGGGAAAATAAATCTTGCTCCAACGCTTGGTAACTTCACAGGCTTTCCAAATCTTCTCTAGAAGATAGCATTTGGAATTAGTCCGTTAGTAGGTTTATTGGAGTTTCCTCCATATTCCCAGGTTATCGCTGCGTTCATAGATCCAGCTTCTTCAGATGCCCTCTGAGCCTACCGTACCTATTTTTGCTCAGACCGTACGCTTTAGAACATTTTTGTTCAGAACCGCCCAGACAAATCTTATCATGCCTCAATCCTGGAAGTTCTCCAGAGCCTTGTTGTCTTGATTACCTACTAATTTGTGATACTCATCGGTCGCTTATTCCACAGAAAAGTTCCGGCCTCTTGAGACGGAGGATGCTGCAACATTTCTTGCCAGGAGAACATTTTATCAAAATTTCTGAATTTTAAAAATTACTTTGAACTCTTGAACTTTAACAATAAATTACAGTTAGAGAGGGAGTCGTGTCGCACTAGAAAAATATGGAAATTAAATAATTACCAGTTTCCCACTTCTTTTTTTTTTTGTAATACCACATTGTATGCATTTAATTCTACATAAAACTTTTGACAATATAATTATGAAATTTACTAAGATTAATGATTATTATGCTTTAGTATGTTATATACTCAGAAAAACAGAGATAATCTCGACATCAATAAACTTTCTAGCAAATCTGTGTAGCATGACCATTAATCATGAACACTGTCTGCAAGTGGGTTCATTTTCTTCATACCTTTCAGCACTAAAAGTAAATCTCAGCAAAACATGAACACCTGAAACCTAACCTATTGTATAAAGTATAGAATGTGTGTAATATACAATATCCAAATTGCCCTACCCACCGGACTTTACTTTTAAAAATATCAATCTTCAAACAAATAATTTTAAATTAATAAAATTTTCCATTAATTAGTTTTAGAGGAAAACTAATCAGGTGTTAATTTTCCTCAAACTTGAAATTTCACTTATTTTCTCCAATAGAAATCTAGAGCGGTAGGAATATGTGTAGCTATCCAAGGCATATATACAAATGATTACACTACGTTGCAAAGATAGTGCAAACAAAACCTAATAAACATGTAACGCCATAGATTTCCCAGAACTCTAGAAAGATCAACTTGTGCGGGAAACTGTCACAAAATGTCTCTAGCAGTTTCCGAAAAAAGCACATAACCTCAGTGGCCTAAAGTAACATTTCTGGTTAACCGATTTTCTTCAAATTTGTAATTCTAATAATGCTTGTAAAGTATTACATGACAACATATTAAGTTCGAATTTAGGGGCACAAAATCAGAAATTTTACTGAAGTGGTGCTTTAGAGGAAAGCATAACGTTGCTGTTTCCCGCCCATAACGCCCCAAAAAATCAATTTTCCCGAAATACTGTTTCAAAAAAAAAAAAAATGATAACATTTTATATTGTTCAAAATAGACGCAATTAAGAGAGAAAATTATAAAAAATAAATAAACAGTAAAATCACTCTTCTGGTTTAAAATGCCTGAACGGAATTCAATTTCAAAAAAAACTTACTACGTTTTTTCGTTTTTGAAATATTTTTGTTCACTACAATCACATAGAAGACCTTTCATTAAAAATATTTCATTTTCAACGGTTTCCCAAAACAGATATTTCCGTATGAAACTCAATTTTGAAAATTTTAATACGATCGCAATATTTATAACCTTATATACTTATAATCTCGAATATAACCTTACTGTATTGTATTTCACATTGTCTGATTAGATAATAAAACCAACTTTTCAAAGAATGATAGTATCTCAGATTTCTCTAAGGAAAACACAGTTAAGTACAAGGAACAAACCGTTATTTATTAGTTTATACAAGTCCCTTTATTAGAATCATTAGCCAAGAGATATTACGGTAAACATGGGGTAAGGTAATTTCTGAATGTTAAACCAAGTTATTATAAACGATATCCTGGTGGATGGTGATACCAGAGTACATTTAATGGGTAAATATCTTACCTTCCTAACATGTTCCAGGTCATACGTCCTGGTAGGTTAATCTCCAGCTAAATACGATAGCATTGCTTACTTGCATATTTCAAATATTCTTTACCCTAATAAAAGTTAATTGATTGAGAAAATTATTCTTTCAGTTAAAATCTGTATAATAATCTTCCCTTTTTTACCTTCTCTTATTCTCTATTACAAAGAATCTCAGAACAGGAAGTGCAATTTTATATTTTGCACTTTTAATAGTTTCTTGAGGAGTCAGGAGGCTGGAAGATCAAGCTTCTTTAAAAAAAATAATTATTTATTAAACAGAAGTAGGAATTTTACACACACGAGTTCAGAGTTTGACCGCATGAGCGTAGCGAGTGCGTAAAAACTGGACGAGAATTATAAAAATTACTTCGTTCACGAGTTAAATATTAATTTTTTTCTGCAGTCGTATTAAATTAGTTCGTAATTTATATGAATATATATGTGTAAGAAAAAAATGTGTAAAGGTGTAAAGAATGAGAATGTATTTTAATTCAACTCTCTCTATAACCTGCTCCGTTAGATATAACCTCAAATCCACTGAATCTGGGATTTGTTTGGAACCTATTTTCCCGTATTGCCGCTAGATGTCGTGCTTATTAGATTAGAATAATGTTATTTTTTACAAACTAGTGTGAAGAAAGTAGTGTGCAAATCGCTGGTAAGAAAAAGTTGAACTTTAGCCACTGATTTTTAGTGTAATAATCGTCACATTATTCAACGATTGTAGAAAAAGTCATTTTAATTAGCATTGAAGAAAATTTGTCAGTTATAATGAAAATTTGTAAAAGAGAAAATTGGAAGTGTTTCACGCCATTTTTTTTTTATTAATTGTAAAAGTTTCTTATTTTCTTGCCTTGCTTACTAAATGGAATTTAAATCTAGTGAAAAGACTGTATTTACTCAGAGCCGAACAGGATTAAAAATCACTTTTAGTATATTTACAGTTTCTAAGGATAATCCAGATCCTCTAAAGAATTACAGTTACTTGATCCTGATTTGCTAGGCCAGCATTATTCGTGTTCCACATTGTACAAGAAAAAAAAAAATAGGAAATTAACTAAAAGCGTTGAAACAGTTTATCTCCTCAATCTTTTTTCATTATTCATCATTATCTAAATTTGTTCAATTTGAAAGCAGAAAGTTTAACTTTTAATCTATAGTTCTGTTACTTCTGCAATATTTTAAACTGATAAAGCAATATAATCGGAAAGATATGTGGCGTTATTTCTGGAACCCAAGCAACAAAATGTGTTCTGAAACACTCACTCTATTTCCTCTTACTTCAATGAATACAATTTCATTAACAAATTTTCTTTTAGGGAAGGGAATAGCTAAGTGGTTAGCGTACGGGACTCCCACGCGGAGGATCCGGATTCGAGTCCAGCTGTGCTACCCTTAGAGTTTTTCTTCCTAGTACAATTAGATTTTTTTCTTCCTGTGATGGACAATGTAGTCTGTTACGAGAGAACACTGCCCGGAGGCCGGCAGTGCCCTGAGAAGGCTCTTGGCGCCAATGACCATAGATGTTGACGCGCTTTGAATTAAAACAAAACAAAAAATTTCTTTAAAATAACGTTTACAATATTTAGCTGGGCGGACCGTAAAAAAAAGATGGATGTTAGGGGCTGACTTGTATATCTGGACGGACTGTGGAGCGCACTCTGGGAAAACACTTTAATCTTGGGCAATTTAAATTTAAACCTAACTTATAGACCCCACAATACTCCTCTAAACTCATTTTTTTTTTCTGAAAAATGTATCATATAAAAGTGATACGTTTTTATCTATGCAGTAAACACTCGCAAGTCTGAAGGAGATCTGAGTAGCCATTTTCGAGAAAATAAAAAAAAAATCTCAAAAAACCTATTCCGTAATGTTGCACTTCCGGTTAACCGATTTTCATCAAATTTGTAATTCTATCAACGCTGTTAATGTGTAGTAATGTTATGTAGATGGTGAAAACCATGTACTTTACTGAGTTTTGCCAAGATTGTTAACTGTCTGATTAGAATTTTAGGAATGCCGGACGAAAGATTACCTAAGTTAAGTTTTTTAAGCTTGATCAACTGGATTATACAGGCAAACAACATTAGCGAATTGAATTGGGCTAGTCAGGTGCAAAATCTTTTTATATCTGTCGGAGCTGATGATGTTTAGGAAAATCTGCGTTATGACGTGTTAAAAAAACTATAGGAATACTGTAATTGCAAAAATGCGTAACCATTCATTCTCTAAGGATCTAGTCAGTGTATTAAAGTCCTATGTACAGACTAATTTCTTCCTTAAATTTTGAAGAAGGCTACGTTAACTTTGAATGCCATCTAGTGGAAATTAGACTAATCAGCCAGTTGGGAATCTCAAATAAAAATGTCTGTAAGCTTATGTACAAAAGAGAATTCTCTACTCTAGATAATAATCAATTTTGCCCAATATGTAATTATAAAGATGCTGACGATCTAGCGCATTTTCTTTTTCGCTGCCCATGTTTTGTGAAATTAAGGAAATCATATATTGAACCCATTGTGTTTGGCCTCTGATAATGTGGTTGATATTTTAGATATAAAAAATGAAGATCATTTGAAAAGTCTTTTCTATTATGTCAAAGGCTCTTATGCCAAGAAAATATGTCTTAGAATAAAAGTTCACTTTAATTACTGCAGTTATAATGGATTTTAAAGTCCAGCTTGTTATATGTGTATGAGTATATATATTAATTGTATTCTCAAACTTCTTTGTATATTAAGTTTTTGCAATACTGATTTTTGGTATATTAGAGGAAATATTTTGGTATATTTCCTCAGAACCCCCATGCCCACACACACACACACACACACACAAAACCAATCAGTTTTACCAGGAAAATGCTTTTAATAAAAGTGATGCCAAAACGGAAGACAAAATTTGAATTTCCTGAGATATTTTATAAAAACACATAACAATATTCGGTAAAAACATTTTTCTTCCTCAAATCAGTGGACCTCAACACATGTATTTCCGGTGAAAACTAAATTACGGAAATTCGATAAGATCGCAATACTTCCTCTTACAAAAGGAAGTAAGAGGAAGTAAAAAAAAAAAAAAAATCTTAACGTATATACTACAGGCTATATATTTAAGAGCTTACTGGCACAGAGTAAATTTAAAGAAAATTCCCTATCAATTGATAAGAAGTTGCCCTATCAAAAACATAACAATATAGAATATGATTACAATCTAGTCCAGAAGACAGTGCCATTATCATGCCCGAATAACTCTAAAGTCTAGTCACTGATTCCCTAGAGAATACTCCTCTAAAATCAATTTGGAGGGGGGATGTAGAAAGTTTATATCGATGCTCTTAGTATTCCAGATCAAAGAAAATCGTTAAACTTTCGAGAAAATAAAAAAATTCAAAAACCATAAAGTACCGTACGTCGTACTTTAAGAAAATCGCGACAAACTTCCGGTTGATGGATATTGACCTGCATATTAGAATGTGATCCTTTTGGTGGATGCTTAAATGCTAGAACAAGCTTGTGCTACCAGCAATTTTTCGTTTTTGAGATAATTTGCCGATTAAACCAATCGCAAAAAATATTTATATTTATTACGAGATATCAAAATGGTATATTTCTGTTAAAAACTCAATTTCGAAAATTTGATTCGCTCAAAATACTTTTTATGGCTTAAGCAATGAGAATAAGTAAAAATACAAATGGATTGATGAATTCTTGAAAAAGTTATTTCTTAACAGGATTTAATTTCTCATTGACAACTTGTAAGCGAAAGTTGTTTATTTAAAAGGTAGTTTATTTATAGATCAATTTAATACAGAAATGTTAAATACCAGATTAATGAAACAGCGTTCACCATTAAATAAATAAATCCTTCATATTAGGTAGGCGTATTACTTTTCTAATTCATCATTACTTAAGGCAATACCAACGCTTTACTTCTGGTAAAGTGAGTCATGGAGGATTGAATTCCACCAAGATTATATTTTTGCTTTTCCCAAATTAATTCTCCTCTAACTTAGGTTTTTCTTGTTATACATTTATTTTAAATGTATATACAAGAAGATTGATAAACAAGATACCAGTGCTAGGGAAATTTATTTATTACGTGACATAGTTAAACATAAAATGATTTATTTATTTTTACTTTCTCTTACTCCTAGTAAGAGGAAGTATTGTAATCGTGTCAAATTTTCGATATCGAGTTTTCACCGGAAATATCCGTTTTGAGGTCCCCTGAGTCCAAAAAAGTGGTTTTTAGCAAATGGTCTGTGTGTGTGTGTGTGTGTGTGTGTGTGTGTGTGTGTGTGTGTGTGTGTCTGTGTGTGTGGTGTATGTGTATGTGAACAGCATAGCTCAAAAACGAAAAAACGTAGAAAACTGAAACTTAATATCCGTTTAGGTATCACATGCGATCTGACTGTGCGTTATCTGTCAAATTCCTCAACCTGAAGTACCACTTTACTAGTTTTTTTTTTTACTTTTTGCGTTTTTCTCAAAAATAGCTCCAAGGATTTTCTTTAAACTTGGTACATCAACTACACATACAAATTTCTACAACTTTTATTTGAAACATTTTTTTTTTTTTGTATTGGCCAAAATATTCGATGACACATCCTATGATAACGGCTGACCCAAAAGTCCTTGTAACAGCAAAGAGAGTAAAGGAGAAACAGCAAAGAGAGTAAAGGAGAAACAAAACCCAAAATCACTCTCTCGGACTAGAGTGGGAGAAACTGTATAAATATAGCGACGGACAATCCATAAAAACACGTTAAACACAGGATGATGTAACAGCAAAGAGAGTAAAGGAGAAACAGCAAAGAGAGCAAAGGAGAAACAAAGCCCAAAATCACTCTCTCGGACTAGAGTGAGAGAAACTGTATAAATATAGCGAAGGACAGTCCATAAAAACACAGTTAAACACAGTTGAGAATTCAGTTCAAAACATCCAATCCCTAAGTGTCATTACTCTAACCACTCTACCTTAAACATTTCTTTATTGTAAAATCCAGGCAGTCTGCCTCTACTTAATATATTAGTTAACCAGTGTTAACCAAGTCTTCTTCTTAATTCATCAACCACACAAATTCTCTCCAATAGTCCTCCTTAATAGAAGCAATACATCTAAACAATAGAACTCGTTGCTTAGCTATTCCAAGGTATTAAGCCAATTAAGTTCACTACTTGAAGATAATACTAATGAACTTCAAAGTTTCGTTTGAGCCTACTTCAAACATCCACTTTAACAGGATTATTACAAACACACCAACGGACCGTCCCCATATCTTCATTAAAATCCACTAGAATGCCAGAAACCTACAGAGTCACAAATAGCGAAAATACTGAAACTCACTATAGAAAATTAACAATATTTGGCGTAAAATTTAATTTTAATGCAACAATAATTAAGTTTTCACACTTAATGATTACTAAATTACCAGGTATCTCTAACTTGATTTTTTTTTACTGTTGTAAAAAACAAGTGATTAGTTTAAATTTTCGATATTAAGTCTTTACTAAAAATACATATTTTGGGGTTCCCTGAACACAAGAAAAATGTTCTTCGATTGTACAGTTGGCTATTTTGTGTGTGTGTGTGTGTGTGATTAAACTAAATATCTCAAAAACAAAAACTTGAAGAAGCTTAAATTTGATTTAAACTTCGCATCAAACACGAATGTTTCGGTCAAACTCTGTTAATCAGAAGTGAACTTTATTGATTTCTTTGTTTTTTAACGATTTTCTTTAAACTATATGCATAAAGGCCTAACACTTTTTTGTAACATTTTTTCTAGAGAAAATTGAAGGATTCTAGAGAAGTTAAAAGGAAATTTTTTTTTAAATTGCTACTTAATACATTTACAGTTAATCACTTATGAAATATAATCATTTAATTATTTAATTCTCATGCAAAATCTTAGGTTTTTGGGTTGAGACTGGGTCCAGCGGTTATTTAAAAATCGAAGTTTTGCCCATATTGCAATAGACTTTTTCAGACTAGTGTCGTCTGCCCTGCAAAAAAAGGGGCAAGCAGGCTCTCTACTTGCTCAACCACCTTGCACGAAAATGGCGAAAGAAATAGTACTACCCTGTTTCTAGACATTGTTACTATTCAAGACGACACTACCCTGAAGAAGTCAATGCAATATGAATGTAACTTCGGTTTATGACAAAAGCCAGTAATGCGGTTTTAACCCGGAAGGAACCAATTGATTCGTACTTATATAAAGAATCCTTTTGATATTGAATTTGGAAATTCTAGAATTTGGAATTTCAAGAACACATTTCAACCGGTGATGTAATTTTACAGAATTGATTTCTAAATACTTTTCATCAACACTCCAACGATTTTTTTAAACTTCAAATGCTAACTGCGTATAAACATAAACGTATTATTTTTATTTAAAGCATTGATTTTTAGTTGGATGATCTCTGAGACTTAATGTTTATCTCCAAATTGCACAAACTCCAATATTTCGAGCTAATTTGATAGTAACGACTTACAATGTTTTTGTTTCAGCTACCCGGTATTTCCCAGTAAAAATACGAAAGTTTGATAATTAAAACTGTAATAGAAAGATTAGTTCATGTTTCACACCAAATAAAATTTCAACACAGGCAGCGTTACTAAATTTCACCAAAATAGAGTGCGATAGATTGAGTCCAAATAATCATCAATAGAAGATAGAAGATAGTAGATGTATCAAATATATAAAGAGGGCAAGTGCTCCATATCTTCATGAAAAAAAAATACTATTAAAATAACATAAATATAAAAATCAAAAGCACGAAAAAAATATCTACTTGATTATTCTTAAACCCGGTTGAAAGCTAAATAACATAAGAGATAGAGGGAAGGGATTAGATCAGTGGTTAGCGCACTTGGCTCCCATGCGGGGGTCCCGGTTCGAGTCCAGCTGTGCTGTCCTTAGATTTTCTCTTCCTAGGAGTCTCTACACTCACTGCCCGGTGATGGACAGTGTTGTCTGAAACGGAAGAACACTGTCCGGAGGCGGCAGTGCAGTGAGAAGGCTCCGGGCACCAATGGCCATATATTTTAACGGCCTTTAATAAAAAAAAAAAATAAGAGAAAGTAAAAATAGTGAAACACTCACACAGCTTTCTCTTACTCCAGTTCTCAAAACTATAATTGACAAATATTATAATTAGTATACCAAATTTAATAAAAGACTGTTCAGTAAAAGCGCACTTCCGGTTTACTAATTTTCTTGAAACTCGGAATTTCGGCCTTCTATTTAATTTCTAATTAATTTTGTTTGGATGATAGAATTGTATAATCAACTACGATAGCACTTTAGAGGAAAATATAATACATAACCCCACCCCTTCCCTAACAGTGCCCTTAAATGAATTTTCCTAGAGAAATGTTTTGAATAAAAGATGTAGATCTTTGCATTAGTTTATATTTAAGTTTCAAGAAAATCGTCGTAGACATTTTTGAGAAAATCGAGAAAAAGTGAAAAAAATCCTTTAGTAAAGTGTTAAAATAAACGCACTTTCGGTTATCCGATTTTTTCAAACTCCGAATTTCAACAACATATTTAATTTTAATTCACATTATTCAGATGATAGAATTATCTAATAAACTGAAATATTCCCCCCAGAAGTGCCCTTAAATGAATTTTCCTGGAGAAATGTTACAAATAAAAAATGTAGCTCTTTGTATATGTACTTGATGTACCTAGTTTGAAGAAAATCGTCGGAGCTATTTTTGAGAAAAGAAGCAAAAACGTAAATAAAAAACTAGTAAAGTGGTACTTCCGGTTGAGGAATTTTGACAGATAACGTAGGGTCAGATCCCATGTGATACCTAAACGGAATATCAAGTTTCAACTTTCTACGGTTTTTTGTTTTTGAGCTATGCTGTTCACATATATAGAGGTATACACACACACAACACACCCACACACACACACACACACGCACACACACACACATACACACAGACATTTGCTAAAAACCACTTTTTTGGACTCAGGGGACCTCAAAACGGATATTTCCGGTGAAAACTCGATATCGAAAATTTGACACGATTACAATACTTCCTCTTACTAGGAGTAGAGAAAGTAAAAAAATATAAAAAATAGGACATTGTCAAATCTTGCAGAAGCCGTCAAAAATATTAAACTATAATTAAGATTCCTTATCAATATTTAACTTCAGCAGGAAAACTTCTTACGGAAACTAAACAATATTAAAGAGGAAAGTGTTTAACTACATTTAAATATTCAGTCATTCAGTCACTAATCTGTTGTCCCCCAAAGATCTCCCCAAAGAAATCTGATGAGGATCATTCACACAACTTTCTCTTACTGCAGTTAATACAATGATAATTGACAGATTTATTAATTAAATGGAAGTATACTCAACATTTAGTTGGCCTTAGCGAGGCCGCACACCGGCATGCGTCAAGACAAGCAACAGACAAGACAAAATGCCTGCAACAAGACGCAATGGATGGAACACAATTGAATCACATGAAGTTACAGAAATTGCCGCTAACAGGTCTGAATCATGATGCTGACGTCAGCGCCATGTCGCAGACAGACGCTGCAAGACCCTGCATGATCCTTTACGGTGCAGAGTGACTTAAGACATCTGTATGTTGAAGGTGCCGATTAAGTGAAGCATTGTCAACATGAGCGAAGAGCAATTGCCAATAAAATTGTACAGCAATAGAAAAATGGCTTATTATATGCTGTTCACTACCAGGCCACTAGCCCACTTATAGCTTTTCTGTAATTAGTATCCTGCTTCTGTAATAAAGGTGAAACCCTCTGTATGTTCCTTGTATGTTTCTGTGTTCATATGGTAATAAGACTGGAATTTCGCCGGATCGTTCATTAACTCTTGTGCTAAAGCGTACGCGCCATACTGTACACAAGATTGATTAAAATTATGGATCCACCACTTCCTTTTCCTCCTTTTACGTAATTTTAGCCACATATACATTACAACATCGTCTTCACTCGAAGAAGGCATGTTATCCAACTAAAAGGACGCAGACGGAGGTGCACGGAGGTGAATCTGAAACATGAAGGAAGCATGTATCTCATGTCTTGATGCTTGCTTTAAGCATGCTGGAGTGCGGCCTTCTTTACACATATTAACAATACATTGGATGTGACATTTTCAGCTGAATGAAATTAAACTGACTCTAGAACAACACCAGATAACTAACATCATGGACGATTCCCTAGTCACCCTGAAAGAACAAGAACAATAAAAGTTATATGTTTATATCTGTGCAGTTAGCATTCCAAGTTTAAAGAAAATCATTCGGAACCGTTTTGTAGAAAATGGCGAAAAATTATTTAAAAAAAAAAAAAATGCCGACAGTAACTCTAAAAGTAAATATGCTTCCCTTTTTAGCCTCACTTGTGTAGTTAGTGGGCGAAGTTTAAAGAAAATCGATGAAACCGTTTTCGAGAAAATTGCAACCAAAACAATGTAAAAAGGAATGAGTAAATTGCACTTCCGGTTTGATGGATATAAGCGAAATCTTCGTATCAACTTCCTGTGATTTTTCATTTTTAAGATATTTCGTTCACAAACACACTCACCTATACTTTTCTTTCTGTCACGATCTCGATATTTTCTCTTTTAGCTGTAAGAGAAAGTAACTATTTGGAAGTTAACTAACATTTATTGTGAAATATAAAATTATTGCGAAATAATTCAAACAATCTTCTAGAATAGGGTCCAAAAAAATTTTCTTAAGCGTTATTTTTTAGGCAAGGTAAAATAAATTTTATAAGTATTGAGATAATTCTTCCTTTAATTTAAATTGACTGTTCTAAAGGAAAACCATTCAATTGTAGCTCCTATTAATTAAAAGCTCATTATTCCCTGGATAATTCACTTAAAACCTAGATTAATCAATTTGCTAACACACAGCTCTAGGATAACTATTAAAATGATCTATTACTAATCTTAAAGGATTCATTTAATTGATTCAGATTGATAATCGAAATCTATATTTAATTTTCTAAATTTAATACTAAAACAGCTTTTTATAGGTTAGCATTATGGCTATACTGTATAGTTTATTGTAGAAGTAATAGTATATACTTGATATTGCAAGAGGTATTCAAGATTTGTACGAATACAGTGACTAAGAAGTCGCCGATCAATGGAGAAATGGCGCAACGTCTATACTGAAAAGTCGCTAGGAAACTAGAAGAGAAAAAGTCGGTAAATGAGCGTCCAAATAAGAAAACAGCGTCATATATACCAACAACCAAATAGTAATTGTATCAGAGTGAAAAGACGCCGAATAAAAGTAATATGTCTAATGGTCAAGGAATAACCGTTCATGGAAATTGGAAGTAAACTTTGGCATGACGGAATTACATCGCAGTAAGAATAGTTTATGGGTATCTTATCGTCAATGGGTTACAAATAAAGGGATAAAGAATGCTATGATGGACAAAATAGAGTAAAAGAAACTTAAAAAAAAGAAGAGACATTATTATTTAAATATGATATATAATCTAGCTGCTTGAAATAAATTTACAGATATTACTTTCTTCTTACTGAAATAAGAAGAAGTGCTGTGATCGCGCATGATTTTTTTTAATTGAGTTTTTAACCCATGTTGAGATCCTCTGAGTATGATAAAATGTTTCTGGAGAATCATCTTGAATGTGTGTGTGAGACAGAGAGAGTTTATTTGGATAAATACAAATCAAAATCGACAAAATTATAGCTAGTTTCATATTTGATGTTTTGTCTGGGTATCTTTGAGATTTTAAGAAGGTTTCGAACAAAATTTGTTATCCGAAATTATTAAACACTTTATTGAAGGTTTTTTTTTGTTGCTAAGTTTTCGCTCTTCAACGCTTTCCTTTAAACTGAGTATTCAAACAATTACATGTAAAAGTCTATCACTTTCATTAGAGTCATTTCCTTGGGAAAAATGGATTTGAAGGAATTTAGCGCAAGCTATAACATTCAGCTTTACTCTAACGTATTTTTCACTTATGAATCCCTCCCCCCCCCCGTTATATAACATATATAAAGCAAAATTATGTTTAGCTTAAAATACCAAGTATTAAGCAAATTTCTAAATCATTTTGTTTTAGTTATTTTTCAAAATTAAGTAATGCTCATGAACTAAAGAAACACCTTACTTGTCAATTAGATTTTGTTATTTATTTTTTTAACGGATTATAAATCCTTTATACATAATATTTAGTATAAATGTGGCTATAACACATTAACAAGTATTTAAAACGCTTAAAAAATGCCATTAGAGAAAAGTGAAATACATTGAAATTAAAATAACAGGAACAATGAGCATGAACAAGAAAATGTATAAAAAGGTTATGCACAAAAATTAAAATAGTAGTGTAAATATAAAATCTTAGCAAGAAAAAAATATTGAATATATAAAAATATATATCTAATACCATCACCTATAAATCTAGATAGTCTAAATCAATCATGGAAGAGTTTACTAAAGCATTTGAAATTGACTAATTTTTGAGTTAAATATATTTATTGAGAAATAATAAAATAACAAAATGAAAAATAAATCTTTATGAGAGAGATAATAAATACCTTAAATAAACTTATATAAAAGCAAATAAGTAAAAGTTCAGTAATAAAAGAACATAGTCAAACATGAATTATTAAGAACAACAAATAAAAAATCTAAGTATATACAAATATTGTATATGATTCCTATTTACAGGGAAAAAGGTACGATGTGAGGGATTTAGTAGTTTTTGGAGTGATGGACATAAAGGGCAGAAGAAAATCGGTAACTGAAATTTTTAAACTGGATTCTGGAGAGTTGAAAAATATCTAGTTCGGAACTAAGTTTATTCAGTAATCTTAGTGATCGGGGTATTGATAAATTGTAAGAATAGTGATTTCTATAAATTTTATGAAGTAAAGATTTCGGTGCCCAACATTTTGGACAGGGACTTGGAAAGTTACTGAGGATAGTAACTCTGAACTGTCTATTAGCCCATAGATAATGTCGTAGACCAGAAGCAAATCAACTAATTTCCTCCGATCTGTACAACTTAGCATTTCTGAGATGGTTTCTGAGTGTTATGTAGTCCAATTCCTGACTGGGGATATAAGTTTGAAAGCAATCAATTTAAGTTCAAAAGCAATCAATATGTTAACTCATAATCTTTTAAAAATAGTTTGCATAGATTAAATTTATTGAGCACTTAAAAAAAGATGTAGATTGTTAATTTATTTTATTCTATATTTATGTTTATATATTTTATATAATTTCTAAATTCGCAGCGTTTTATCTCACACCTACAAAAAATATTCAAATAATCTCAAACTGAATATTTTTCAATTCTAGTTCAGGGAAAAATTTTTTAGAGAAATCAATTTTGCCATAGAATTGAATATTTTTGACAATCACCTGAATCAGATGCATGCCGTAAGGCAATTAGGATTTTTATGTTCAAGTAATTGAATGTTTTCTTGTAAACATGGAATTAGAAGTGGAATTTTTCAATTGTAGCCCCACTTATGAGATTCGCATCCTCAGCTTTGTATTTTCAAATTTCATTAATAAAATAATATATTATCAAATTTTCTATAACCTGACCTGAATAAATAAAAATTCAAATTTGCATTGTAAATTTTTCGGTTTCAAATTTTTTGTTTAGAAAAAACAGATTTTTTTAATTAACATTTTTCTATATAAATTATTTTTATGTTAAAAAAATATATATATTTCAATCATACCCATAGTCCTTTAATTTTTTTTTTTTTATTAGTCGAGAGAGATTTATTGATGCATAAATTGGAAGAGAAAGCCGTAAATTTCTGCTTTGAAACGTCACTAGTTTACTCGATGGAAGTTCTCACAGGACTGACTGCCCCCAGAGTAGTATGTATACTCTTTGCCGTCCCCAATATCATACCACACCCCACTATTTTACTAGAACCTTTGAAATTAATTTTTAGATTTTTATTTATTATTTTCAATTTTATTTTTCTCAATACTTATACTTTGAGAATAAAATATTTTACATAAAAATTTTGGTTTGTTTATAATTTTAGATTTTTTTTTTAATGACTTATAGTATTGTCTCACTATATGTATTTCATATGTATTTCCTTGATTGGATTCCCGGTCTTGGTATTCGATATGCGGACAAACCTAATTTACTTCTTTTAAGTGAAGCGGCTAACTTCCTTGCAAGGTTCCCCGATTGACGGTCATTTTGACATAAATAATACCAGAATTTTTATCTACTATTACTAAAACCAATTTAGAGAGACGGTATCGAAAAATGAAGATGAACATGCTCCACTTAATCCAGGTGTGCCAGTCAAAATACTTTCTCTACTTGTAATCTTTCGAAAGAAAATCCTCAGTGCTCTAATCAAACCTCATTGTCCAAGTCCTGAACAATAATTTATCAAATTTCAACCATTTACAGAAAAGCTCATCCCCTTCCTTTAATAGAACAGCTTTCCACTTCTTCAATACTAAGTAAATCCCACAAAGAGATATTCATGACCGCTAGGTTCTTTCGCCAAATCAGGTAACCTCATAATTTTTTTTATGACTAATTTTGTAGTTAAAAATTTCAATTTGAAAAAAGAAAAGTTTAATTAGAGAAGAAACGTGAAGTTGGATAACTTAGTCTTGTAATCTAAACTAGAATTGAGGTCATATAATAAGATTTTTTACATAGCCGAGATGGTTAATTTTCTACCTCTTACTGAAGTTCAGAATTGTTTATAGCCCCAAAGCTCTATGTGGAAGGGAATAAAATATGATTCAGCTTTAGACACACACTGAACTGCAAAATAATAGTATTTCCAAACAAAGTGAAAAGCTGTTTTATCTTTCTAGTTAGGAATATACTGAACACGTAAAATTCCATTTTCCCTCAGCGTATTTATGAAAACCATAAATTCATGATATCAGGGTAAGATTTTAGGTAAAAGATAAATTTGAATTTAAGATTTGACTTTCTAACTGAAGCTCTTCCCATTTACAGTTTCAATAATGTTACCCAGCATCATAGGGAAATTTAATCCCCGGTTTTTGTGAAAGTCAGATGCAAAGGCGAGGGAACAGCTGTGCACCAACGTTTCCAATGCAAAACCTGATTTCTGCTGCTAAAGATTAGAGAATAAAAAAAACAGAGTTGTTGCTAGATAAAAAAAACAATCTCCACAGGCTTTTGGAAGGAAAGAGTCGAATTTAGCCTCTTTCTGCACTATTTTCTTCCGGAAGCCGAGAGCTTTTAGACGAATGGGTCTGAACTGGAATTGGTTACATGTACTTGTGTGAATGTGAATGTGAATTTTGTGAGTGTAGATAGTTTTTTTATTTTAGGTAGGGATGCAAGGAATATGGAGTAATTCACACCATAGTTTTATTTTGGTTAGAATAAATTTTTTTGGATGAATGTATTTATTGGTATGGATATTAACCGTTGCTAGTAATATGAAGCCTGCAATGATTCTAAAATTAGATAATGCTAAGAGAGTTAGTTCTTCTAGTTCAATTTTTATGAAATTTCTTCTTTTAATAGAAGATGAGATAAGAATATTATTATCATCCCATTTCAATTTTAGTTCTTAACTCCCATTCTTCTAAGCAATCATCCCCTTCCCATTTGACATTCTCTCATCTGTATCTACTGTCCTATTCAAGTTTTCAGTGGAGGATAATGTGGAAGGATGTTGGTTTATGACACTATAGGAAGAGAGATATCCATTATTTGTAAAGGTTTTTAATAATGTTTACTTTATTATCTTTGTGAAATTTGGGACGGCCTCAAGAGATTTAAGGAATTTTTTTTTTTTGGAATAAGGATGGTGTGAATTAAAATGGATGTATTTATCTCTTCTTCAATTTCTTTGGTGTATCAGCTGGTTATAATAGAATTGTTTTCTGTTTTCATGAGGGTACGGTCTAAGAAATTAAGTTTCTTGTTGGATTCTATTGCAGAATGTAAACGGGGATGGAAAGATATGAAAATGTAAAGATCTTGTTGGAGAGAATCGGACGGACTTGCTGTGAGGCAATCATCTACATACGTATTTAAACAAGAAAGGGATTTGGAAAGGAAGTATTTTTATACATGAGTCAATAAGTTCAGACATAAAAATATCTGCTAGGGTAGGTCCCTAAACTATTGCCCATTGCAGATCAAAAAGTTTGTTTGTAATAATTTCCTCCAAGTAGAAAATTACCAGAATTGCAAATGGGTTAATAATTTTATGAAATTTTATAGGGGGACATCATCTGTAACATTGCTGATCATTTGAAATCTATTTTATATAATATTTACAGTCTCTAATTTTAGAGAATTGAACGACAAGGGAGTTTAGGGCTATTGCTGGCAATCGAAAGCATATACCAGAAAACAAGTAATTATTATGTACCACACCAAACGTCTGGAGAGGTTGTCACAACCCAGGGAATGTATTTGTCATAAACAAGGATGTATTTTAAGTCCTTTCTATTTACTCTCATGAAGGATGAGATAATTAAAAATTGGAAAGTAGAATAAAAAAGTTACACATACACAGGTATTTTAGACATATACAAGAGTGGGAATTGATGTAGTTGCATACACTGACTCTGCAAAGAAGCTCCAGTTCAATATTAACATAAATATACTTAAAACAAAGATTATGAAGTTTCACAAAGGAACTTTGAATTGAAGGTTCCAAAAAAGGAACATGGAAAATGAAGGTTCCAAAATAGAGCGGTAAATAATTCTAATTATTTGGGAATTTCATTTAATTGTTCAGGAGTCTTTTCTACTCATCTTAAAAATTTATCTACGAAAGCCAATTTAAATCTATAATTAAGCTGAACGATTCTTTGGTTCATTCCACTATTTTGTAATCTGCTCAGATTTGGAGTATCCGTAATGCGATGAATTGGAAAGAATCCAATTATCGTTTTCCAAAAAATTACTTCACCTTAACAAATCTGTTCCCAACTCCCGTTCCCTTAACAAATGCGTCTGGAATTCGGTATGTCGCATATAAAAGTAAAAATTTTAAAATTGGTTCTGAAATGGCTGGAGAAACTCTTGCAGAAGGAAAATTATAGACTCCCGAAAATTTGTTGTTCCAAACTAACAGATTTATATTCTGTAAACAAACTAGATCATTTTTAAGAAGTGATAAACTTAATTGTTATATTCAATTGGCGGAGTGTTAAAAATACTTAATGTGGATGCAACTTTAAATCAAGAAATACCTAAAGAGCTTAAAAAAAGCATTCCCTTCTTCTTCTTCTTCTTCTTTAGCTCTACAGCCCATGAACGGCCGTGGCTTCCTTAACAATCTTACACCATTCATTCCTGTCCTTCGCTTTCGTCCTCCACCTCCTAATACCGAGATGAATCAGATCTCCCTTCGCTTCTTCCAGCCATCTTTTCCTGGGTCTCTCCAC
This sequence comes from Triatoma infestans, assembly GCA_011037195.1. Classification (NCBI taxonomy): domain Eukaryota; kingdom Metazoa; phylum Arthropoda; class Insecta; order Hemiptera; family Reduviidae; genus Triatoma; species Triatoma infestans. The sequence goes on along the minus strand of JAAEAF010006176.1, from coordinate 105,892 downwards.
TTTCCTTCTGCCTTGCGGGCGACTCATGTACAACTTTTTGGTACCTCTTTCCCACGTCCATCCTCTCGATATGTCCTAGCCATTCCACTCTTTTGCCTTTCATTTCCTGGACAATGTCAGGTGCAGCATACAACTCACTGAGCTCACTATTTTTTCGGACCTTCCAAATCCCATCCTCCCATTTAGGATCGAAAATCCCTATGAGGATCTTTCTCTCCCAAACACGGAGCATTTTACATTCGCTCATGTTAAGTATCCATGTTTCACATGCATACATAACTACAGGGCGGATGACGGTCTTATAGATTCTCAGTTTATGCTTCCTTGAGATAGACTTGGACTTCATCGTTCGATTTAGAGCGAAGAAACACCTGTTCCCGCTTGCCAATCTTGCTTTTATTTCGCTCCTTGTACTGCACTCTGTAGTAAAATTTGCGCCCAGATATTTTAAAGATTTTACATTTTCGAACGCTGTACTATTAACAGTGACATTTGTTAAACGACAGATCCTATTGTCAAATCTGGAAGCTAGCAAGTACTTCGTTTTATCATGATTTATTTGTAAACCACTGGACCTGGCACTTCTTTCCAGTTGATGATAGCTTTCTTCCAAAGCTTTGAAGGTTCTTGCTACCAGAAAAACATCATCTGCGTATGCCAGATATTGAACAGATCGATTAACGATCGTACCGTTAGGGTTTACGTCGATGCTACGGATTACCTTTTCCAAGCAAAAATTAAATAACATAGTAGACAGGACATCACCTTGCCTGAGCTCTCTGTTAATGCTGAACATTTCAGAAAAGGTTCCCTGCACCCTGATTTTAGCGGCCGACTTTTCCAAACACAGTTTCACCATTCTGAAACCCAGCTTACCGGGTATACCAAACTCTCGCAGCACCTCGTATATCTTGCACCTATCATAAATCATATGCCTATTTAAAGTCAATAAACAAATGATGAACGTCTATATTATATTCATAACATTTCTATGTATCATTCTTAGTGTAAAAATGTGGTCCACAGTAGACCGACCTCTGCAAAAACCTGCTTGATAGTCCCCCTAAGACTCTTTCTGCATATTGTGTAAGCCGCTTAGCTATTAACTTTGCGAAAACTTTATAAACAGCGGGCAACAGAGCTATTCCCCTGTAGTTCTCACAATCAGTCCTATCCCCTTTTTTGAAGAGCGGACATACAATTGCTACGAACCACTCATTAGGCATCGTCTCTGCATCCCAAATGTCTACAATTAGCTGGAATAATTTTTCCCGCAACATATTGGGACCAAGTTTTAACATTTCTGCCACTACCCCATCATCTCCAGGTGCCCTGTTATTTTTTAAGTTTGCAATTATTTCTTCTACTTCCTTTTTTTCCGGGTATTCAACGTAGTCATCATTCATATCTACATCCTCCTCTGAACTTTCTCTGGCTTCTTCTATACCTTCCCTCATATTTAGAAGTCCATCAAAGTACTCTAACCATCTCTTCCTTATCTCCGCTTCATCACCAATCAGTGTTCCGTCCTTTCCTCTACAAAACTCAATAGTTAGCTGGAAACCTTTTTTTCCGTCTTTATTGCGGCATAAAACTCCTTAATTCTCTTGCCTTCTCCATCCTTCTCCATTCTTTCCAACCTCGCCATTTCGAACTCTCTTTTCTTTTTCCTAAAAATTTTTATTTGCTTCCCTTCGTTTCCTCTTATATTCCTCTGCACTAGCTCTTGTAGTCCGAGCTATCATATTCATTCTGGCTTTATTCCTTTCCTCAATCTTAATTCTGCACTCTTCATTGAACCACTCACTCCTTGGTACTTTCGCTTTCCTCTCCGCCGTATCTTCCACCGCTTTGATAATCGCATTTTTTATATCACACAATTCCTGATTTATGTCCTTTTCTCTACCATATGCGGGTATCTGCAAGTTCTTTTCCAATTCCTCCTCAAAATTTTTCCGGCAGTTTTCATCCAATTTCAGCTTACCCACATTAAACTTTACCATTCTATGATTATTCAGTTTCTGTTTAACTGTTGAAATCCTTTGTTTATACTTTATTCGCACCAAATTATGATCGGAATCACAATCAGCTCCCCTACAACTTCTTACATGCAATATGTCCGACGCTGCCTCATGTCTATTAAAACATGGTCAATTTGATTGCTTGAACGACCATCCGGAGCCCTCCATGTCTCCTTAGGGATCCGCTTATGAGGAAAATGTATGCTACATAGTTTCATATTTTTTGATATTGCGAAGTCTAGCAACCTAATTCCATTATCATTACTTTCCTCATGTAAGCTGTGCTTTCCCAAAAGCGTCCAGTAACACTTTTCATGCCCTAGTTTGGCATTCAAATCTCCTAAAACAATTTTTACGACATTTGAATGGAGTCTATCATGAACAGCCTCCATGTCACCGTAAAATTCATCTTTTGTTTCCTCATCTTTATCTTCCGTTGGCGCGTGGACATTTATCAATGAAATATTGAAGAATTTTGATTTTATTCGTAAAGTGGATATTCTCTTACTAACATTATCAAAATTTAGTACCATGGCTTTTACATTATTGTTCACTACAAAACCTGTGCCGAAGTTGCCGTCCTCACTTCCGCCATGAAACACCGTATGGTTTCCAGATCGAAATGCTCCTTCATTCTTCCACCTAATTTCCTGGAGAGCGGCAATCGCTATGCCATACCTTTCTAATTCTTCTCTCAAAACTCTTAGAACTCCCGGTTTCCCCAAACTTCGAACATTCCATGTCGCTAACCAAAGGTAATTAACATGTCCTCGCCTAAGTCGTGCCTTATTTCGAACCGGTTTCATTCCTTTATGCTTCTCAACAAATATATTTTTTTACGAGGTAGCGTTAGCCTTACGCTCAACCCCCATTACTTTGGAGGACCAAGGATTTTCTTTCAGGGTTTACTCCCTTAGCCTTTAGAGCTACCACTCCTACCCACAAGGCAGTGGGGGTTTATTTCGGAATTCTCATCCTAGACAGGTTGCCTTCACCACGGCATTGAAGCCTGTCTCCCCAGGGCGCAGTTTAACGTCATGCCCGGGACGAAAAGGCATTCCCTTAGTGTTATCTAATTACCAGGCTTGTTTAAGAAATCTAGATTTTGATAAATTATGCATTTAGATATAATCTCTTCTACTTATATTTTTTTGAAGCTGATTGTGCTATACAACATTATGTAACCTCAGATATCAGTAACACGGATGCTAAAGAATAAGCCTAAGAACTTGTACTTATTTACAATAAATTCATTAAGGTTTAAGAAAACTTATTTACAATAATTCATTTTTAATTATGGTTACCTACTTATTTCATTTATTATTCAGGTACTATTTTAACTTCCTCTTACTCATAGTAAGAGGAAGTATTGTAATGTGCCAAATTTTCGAAATTGAGTTTTTACCGAAAATATGCTTTCAAGGTCTCCTGAGTACAAAAAAATTGTTTTTAAAAATGGTCTGTGTGTCTGTGTGTGTGTGTGTGATCAGCATAGCTCAAAAACGAAAAATCGTAGAAAGTTCAAATTTGATATTTATTCCCTTCAGGTATCACCATGGGATCCGACAGTGGGTCACCTGTCAAAATTCCTCAACCGGAAGTATCATTTTACTATTTTTTTTTACTTCTTTGCGATTTTCTCAAAAATGGCTCCGCCGATTTTCTTGAAACTTCGTTTATCAAGTACAAAGAGTTGCAACTTCTATTTGATACATATCTCCGAAAAAATTCATTTAAGGGCAGTTTTAGGGGAGGGATATTTTAGGTTAGGTTTTCCTCTAAAGTGCTATTTCAGTTAATTACACAATTCTGTCACCTAAATAATATTAATTAGAATTAAATATTTACTTGAAATTTCGAATGTGAAAAAAATCGGATGACAGGAAGTGCATTTTTAAAGAAATGTACTTTCTGGTATTTTCTCAAAAACGGCTCTAACGATTTTCTTTAAAGTAGGAATGTGTACTATACACATAAAGAGCTACAACTTTTATTTGAAACATATAATCAAATGGCATTATCTTCTGATAATGCCATTTAAGGGGGCTTCTGAAGAAGGGGTGGGGTTATGTTTTTCTCTAAAGTGCTATCATAGTTTATTGCACGATTCTACCATCCAAACAAATTAATTAGGAATAAATAGATGGCCAAAATTCCGAATTTAAGAAAATTAGAAACCGGAAGTGCACTTTTACTGAATAGTTTTTCAGTTTTCGACGAACTGCGATGAATTTCATCAAATAGGTTTCTCTAACTATAAAATGTGTCAATTTTCAATTTTGAAAACTGGAGTAAGAGAAAGTTGTGTGAGTGTTTCAGACCACTTCTTTTCTTGTTTATAAAATCAGTAACATGGTTGCTAAAGAATAAGCCTGAGAACTTATACTTATTTTCAAGACTTTCTTACTTATTTTCTTTATATGTAATAGTTAAATTATTTTTTATTATTAAGAAGTAATGATTTTTTTTTTGTGTGTAATTAATTGCTTGGATGACTTTAATTAAGTTTGTTAAATTATCTCTAATTGTTTGTAACTATGGAACACCCCCACTGTTATGTAGTTACAACAGTGGATAAGGTACCACATTTCCTGTATAAAGCAGTGAAATAATAAATAAAGAAAAAATATTGACGTTCTGGCTGAAGAATTGAAAAAAAAAAGTTGAAAATAAATACCGATAGCCCACAAGGGGTATCTGTTGGATGCAGTTACTTGGGGAATAGCGATCACACGGGTTACCACAGCTCAGTACTCCATGCACATCGTCAGAATAGTAGACACACAATACACTTAAACTACGTACACTCTACACTTTACAGACAAGGACAAGCACAGTACACAGACTACGTACACAGTAAACAGTAGGGTCTCCGTCCCTAGTTAATTGGCGTAAGCCAAGGGAGAAGGAAAGGGATTAGCTCGATGATAGCATGCTGGACTAGTAACGCCGAGGTCCCGGGTTCGAATCCAGCATGCTGCCCTTAGAGCTTCTCTTCCTAGGAGCCTCTACAACTCACTGTAGGTGGTGAGCAGTGTTGTCTGTAGCTTGAGAACACTGCTTGGAGGCCGGCAGTGCACTGAGAAGGCTTCGGGGGCACAATGGATCTTTTAGGTCGCAGTGCGATAATCGCCTACAACAATCTACATAAATCCCAATAAAACGAAGACTATGGTGATAGGTGACAGTTAAGATGAAGACCTGGTAAGCGGTACTGGAACAAATGAAAACGTTTAAATATCTGGGTACCTAAATGGAGAAGATATAATGAAAGATGAAGTAAGAGAGAGAGGATGTAGAGCAGGAAGTTTTTTTTTAGAAACAGTTTTCTGGAAAAGAAAGAAGTCCCCGCCCTGTATACAAATCTAAGTACTTACCAATGTTGTCATATTCTAGAGAGTCTTGGTCCCTAATGACAAGACTGAGGAGAATTCAAGCCACAGAATTGCGTTATTTAAGAACGGTTTTAGGGAAGACTAGAAGGCACAAGGTAAGAAATACCTCAGTAAGATGAAATCTAGGCGTAGCGATCTAGTCGATTAGAAGAAACCAACATGGATCGGACACAATGCCAGAATGGGAATTGAAAGAATGGCAAAATTACAAGAAGCAAGGCACAAATGAAGGATGGTTTGAAAGCAAGAGGAATAGAATGGAGAAGTAGAATTGAGGTGGCAAGGGATAGAGATGGATGGAAGAAGCTCTACAAGGTATAGGCACTAACTTAAAAAGAAAACTGGATGTATGGATGAAAAATTGAAAAGCTTATAAAACACAAAAAAACCTTCCCTATGTCCTTGGTAGCATTCCAACTTTTTCAAATTAATAAAAATTACATCGAAAAGTGTACGCTGACAATTAATAGTTCGTATTCGCCAAATTTTGTTGCCTAGAAACAATTAAATTAATTACTCATCGTGCTCACAGCTCCCTTGTTATTGCAATTTAGAGATTGTTAAATTTAAACTATTTTCTAGTTTTAATTTTATATTCGATCAGTAATGTTAGATTGTAAAAATATTTTTATTCAAGGGGCTTTTTCATGATCGAACTTACTGTCTAATGAAAATCCTTGATTTTCTCGTGTTAAAGCTTCAGAAATCTATCAATTCTTGTAATTTTCCTAGGAAAGAGTAAATTTTTTTGTTTTTTGCAACGAAATTGCTTGTTGCTGAAAAACAAGGCCTACAGATCAGTTTTCTATCCTTCTGAAAAATATATTTTACATGGTTAAAATAATTCCAGTAGTCTGCGCAACATTCCTATTTTATTTGGAGCTTAGATTTGTATGTAAAAGATTCATCATGATTTCTTCTCTTTTTATATATTGTGTCTTTCTAATATATTTAGTATGTCTTTAAAATATATTTTATATAATATCTCTTTTTAGAATTTCTGCCTCTGCAAGTAAAATTATGGAGCCCCCTGATTAAAGTTTTGTTAGGATTGTGTTTCTAAAAATGGCCACTAGAGTACAGTACTTACCAGAGCTTCTACAGTATTAGGCAATCTTTATTTTAGAAAAATCTGATGTGAAACTCTAATACTTATAAGTTTCCCATACTCTAGTTTTCAGAATTGTAATTGACAAAGTTTATAGTTAGTGTACGAAATTCGTCGAAAACAGAAAAAACTATTCAGACAAAGCGCACTTCCAGTTTACTAATTTCATTGAAACTCGGAACTCTGGCCATCTATTTATTTCTAATTAATTTGGTTTGGATGATAGAATTGTATTATCAACTATGATAGCACCATAGAGAAAAACATAACCCCACCCCTCCCCCAAAAACGCCTTTAAATTACTTTACCAGAAGAAATGTTTCAAATAAAAATTGTAGCTTTTTATATGTGTAGTTCGCACTCTTGGTTTAAAGAAAATCATTGGAGCCGTTTTCCTGAAAATACCAGAAAGCTGAACAATTCATTTCAGTAAAAACGCACTTCCGGTCATCCGATTTTTTTAAAGTTTAGAATTTCAACAATACATTTAATCCATTAATATTATTTAGATGACAGAACTGTAAAGTAAACTGAAATAGCACTTTAGAAAAAACCTATCCCCCCACCTTTCCCGCAAAAATGCCCCTTAAATGAATTTTTCTAGAGAAATGTTTAAAATAAAAGTTGTAGATTTTTGTATGTGTAGTTGGTATACCACGTTAAGAGAAAATCGTTAGAGCCATTTTTGAGAAAATCGCAAGAATGTAAAAAAATCTGGTGTGAAACACTCACACAACTTTCTCTTACTCCAGTTCTCAAAATGATAATTGACAAATTTTATAGTTTGTGTACCAAATTTAATGAAATTCGTCGAAAACTGAAAAAACTGTTCAGTAAAAGCGCAATTCCGGTTTACTAATTTTCTTGAAACTCGGAATTTCAGCCATCATTTATTTCTAACTAATTATGTTTGGATGATAGAATTGTATAATCAACTAGGATAGCACTTTGATGAAAATCTAACCCCACCCCTCCCCTAAAAGTGCCCTTAAAAGAAATTTCCCAGAGAAATGTTTTAGATAAAAGTTGTAGATCTTTGCATGTTTAGTTTATATACGAAGTTTCATAAAAATCGTCGGAGCCATTTTTGAGAAAATTTTGAAAAAGTGAATAAATCATTTAGTAAAGTGGTAAAGTAAACGCACTTCCGGTTATCCGATTTTTTTCAAACTCGGAATTTCAACAACATATTTAATTCTAATTAACATTATTTAGATGGCAGAATTGTCTAATAAACTGAAATAGCACTTTAGATGAAAACCTAACCCCACCCCCTCCCCCAAAAGTGCCCTTCAGAGCATTTTCCCGGAGAAATGTTTCAAATAAAAGTTGTAGCTCTTTGTATGTGTGGTTGATGTTTAAAGTTTAAAGAAAATCGTCGGAGCCATTTTTGAGAAAATCGCAAAAAAGTAAAAAATCCAACTAGTAAAGTGGTACTTCCGTTGAGGAATTTTGACAGATAACGTACTGTCAGATCCCATGGTGATGCCTAAAAATGGAATATCAAGTTTTAACTTTCTACGGTTTTTCGTTTTTGAGCTATGCTGCTGTTCACACATACACACACACACACACACACACACGGACACACACACACACACATTTGCTAAAATTTGATCGGGGGGGACCCTCAAAACGGATATTCCGTGAAAACTCGATATCGAAAATTTGACACGATTACAATACTTCCTCTTACTAGGAGTAAGAGAAAGTTAAAAACCATTCAGTAAAGTGGTACTGCCGGCCGAGGAATTTTGATAGATGACCTACCGTCAGATACCATGGTGATACCAAAACGGAATTCAAGTTTGAAGTTTCTACGATTTTTCGTTTTTGAGCATTGCTGTTCATATATATATATATAAACACACACACACACACATTGCTAAAACACTTTTTTGGACTCAGGGACTCAGGGGACCTCAAAACGCATATTTCCGGTGACGAAAATTTGACACGATTACAATACTTCCTCTTACTAGGAGTAAGAGAAAGTAAAAAGTGTTGTTATGAAGCATTTTTAGTTTCTATTTGTTAGCTTGCCACTTGCTGCTTGACTTAAAAAACATAATACTATCTAATGTGAAAACACACGAATTTTTAGACAAGGTGGCATTTCATAGAAGTGTACAACTACAAGTAGGCATTTCATAGAAAACCCTACGTTCAACCAGCACACTCCAAATTCACACAAAACTGTTGTTCTCGGAATAGAATCAAATAAAGGAAATAAGCGTGTAATATATGTTGTCGAACTTCAAGGAAATCATTGAAAAAGCAATTTTGGAGTAAGGGAAAACTAAAAAAGAAAGGAAAATACTTCCTATTAAACCTGCCATGACTGGAAGCTTTATATTTTTGTTACCTCTGCTAATTCCAAACGAACATCAAGTTTGAACTTTCTGCAGTTTTGAATTATCTTCATACATAAGCCAATCTTAAAAACAAACAAAAAATGTACTCTGCACTTCAGTACATTTCCCATTAAAATTCATTTTCGAAAATCGGCTTTGTTCGCAAAACTCCCTCTTACATTTCCTCTTCTTAAAAAAATACAACTTTAGGGGAAAACAAAAATCTTTTAAATCCCACTAACAATTATTAGATTAAGTTCGAAAATTATGTTCGATTTATTTTTTTTGCAATTTTCTTTCATTTTGAGTGCAAAGGAGGAAATAAAATATTAACATTGCTGAAAAATACTTTTATTTTATTTACAATAAAATTACATGTGCAGTGTATACAATTTTTTGGCACAGGAAAAGAACTTAAGCTCATTTTCGGTATATGCCCATACAGTTTCTATATTTGAAAATCCTTGTTTTGTAAAAAGTAGTCTCAATAATTACAAAGAAATCAATATTATTCTAAAAAAAGTTTTTTTTTTTTTTTTTTAATCTTAATTAATTACTTGGCGTCTCGTAAATATCTTGCGACATAAATTTCATTTAGCCGGTTTTAAATATATAAGTAAAGCAGAACCGTCTTCCAAAAAGAAAAGCTCAGTTTTAAATGTGTAACAACCAAAATCAAAAGAAAGTATTCCCCATTTCTCGATTTTGTTTAACATTAATGTACAAGAAAATACTGACTTTCTTTTATGCAGTACTCATGATTTGGCTTTTTATTATCGCAATAACTGAAAACGCATAAGCCGTTCGGAAAGCGATAAAAACCTGAATATAAGTAGCATGCCTATTTTTCAGACAGGATTACATCCGACTATTGATGAAGTGCGGTCAGCACTTCAATAGTGAATACTAAACATATTTATACATCTATAATGATGAAGTGTGATTAGCACTTCTATAGTGTATACTAAACATATTTATACATCTATAAAATCCAAACTCTAAATTGGGAATCGAACCCAGTGCTAACTGTCAGCCATCAAGCGATCACAATCGGTGGAAATAAAATTTTCTATAGACCTTCACTCTTTATGCAATTTTACTTGTCTGTATTTTATAAAACTTCCCGCATCAACAGCGATTTGGTGCGGCAAGGAGGAAAAATACTCTTAAAATACCCATTCAATTCGCGAATAGTCAAATTCACGGAAGTAGAAAGCCGAATGTAATTCTTATCCAAAATGATTTTCAAAACTAGATCTTGGAAAAAAAAATTGTTTTCTGTTTTATTCATGTATAAATCAAATGAACAGATAAAATTAGTAATGCATTCAGGTACAGTGGACAGTTTATAAAATATTCACATAAAGAGGACCCACACACAAAACACATACACATTCCTACATTCCACGAAACAAATATAAATAAACAAGATTCAACTCTACAATTTTAAACCATGAAAATTATTTAGGTTTCCAATAAATTAATTTTAAAACAATTATTCAATAGCACCAGATATACTGTACACGATTTTTCAAACAGAAATCTAAAATTATCCTTTTTCAATTAAAAAAAAAAGGCCGCAGTATTAAAAAAGACTTAAAATTCTTCATAAGCTTTCTTTTTATGTCCAGGAATCCATACGGGCTGAGCAATATTCGAAGGTAATACTCGTTCAACGGTTATTCGTTCATCGAATATATTATTGGCATTATAAAAGGAAATAAGGTCGTCCATTGCAGCATCTTCAATCTGTAAGCAATCCTATTTTATGACTAGTTATTTTTTTTTAAATATAAATATTTTTTAAAATGTATTTCATCAAACCTGCGTTAAATGAAATGGTTTACTTTTCATTTTCCTCCAATTGTCTTTCTCTTTTTGTTCGTTTGTTATGATTTCAAATAAATTTGGTTCAGTCTTTTTATTCCTAAAACAGTGATATGGATAATTTTCAAAAATGTTCTTCGTTGGAGCATTCAACTTAAGTTCCCTAGAAGTTATTTCCCTATAAGATATTTCTCTCATAACTTTCATGTATCTTGAATGGGAGTAAAAACAAGACCAAAATACTGCAACGTAGGTCTACTGTAGACTCTTTACACATAGTCTTGTTTCTGGCACGTTTATAAAGAAACAGAATAACACGTTAGTAGAAGTGACTTTTGGAGCAATAGGTATCCTGAGGGTAAGCTAAAACCAGTTAGGTGTAGATAGTTAGCAACTTTTACTGGCTCTAGACAAGTATATGAGTTTAGTTATACCAGTCTAACCAACCATTGGCCTAAGTGTTAGGTTGAAACATCCAAAATCAGATAAGTTCCCTGAAGAAATAGCACTATCCTTACAGCATAAATATACTGTTAAGGCGATTTTGACATTCTGATATTACTGGAAAAATGTTATAAAATACAACAGTAAACCAAAGCCACTCGGCGAAGAGTATCTGCGAGAAAAGCATGGTCGTAAATTGCAAAATGGATAAGAAGCGTTACTATGGTTCTGACAGGAGGATAATTATTAGGGTACTGGTAGCTGGAGTTTGGTTGAAACACATATTTTAGTAAAATAGGAATGAAGTAGTTTAATAGTAAGTAAATATAAGTTGTCTCTGTGTTGCGAAAATCGGATTCTAACTTGATTGAATTATCTTTTAGGCAACGCGGAGAGGGTCTCTTCAATCGTTTGAGGTTCCCTGTGATTCGTCCCGGAAGTTTAATATAATTTTTGAAGGATGGCTTAAGATGAAGAAGGGAAATAGTGAGTTTCTATTTTTATTTAGCAGGGATTCACCTTTTTCTGGACAATATTTTTTTCTTCATTGCAATAGTTTATAGAATTCTTGTAAATTTACAGCTTCAGCAGAGATATGGGAAAGAGGAAAATTTATGTTGAAGATCAATCCCGTGATAAATGCCCAGTTGCAGCCCAGATGCATTTGCCTTATACTGATAAATCTTTTCTAATTGAATTCCCTAATTTTCTCTTTCATTAGAAAAGGCTGTTAAAGTTTGTTTTTCTCAATGGGAAAATGAACTAGCCACACTTCTTCAGGGATTTAGGCATCCCTGCAAATACCCGGCCTAACAGTACAACACTTAGAGTGACATCTTCAATAAACACGCAATAGACAAATAGCCTGCAGAGGAAATTGCATATCAACTACAACTATTTGGATTTAGCGATTCCAGACCCAGGTCACCTCCTGCGCGCACACATACACACACACACACACATTATCAAGTACAAATTATATACTTCACAGATGATTACATTCTATGTTCAAATATTAACACCTAGGGAGCCATAATAGATCTTTCAAGTCGCTTTATAAGCCACTTCCTCTACAAACATCCAACACATAGCACAGTTCCCTAAAGAAAACTTTTCAGTAATATCAGTTATTTTCTTTTTCAAAACCTTGTCGTTGTTTATAAAAACTTAATAGATTCTACTTACTCAAAAGAAGTTATTTCAGAACACTCTACGGGAGGTGGGATTTTAGCCCATCCCTTGAAATGCGTTTTGGGCGGTGCGACAACTATTTCTTCTGATAACAAGGCCTTTTTTTCCTTCTTTCTTTGTTTCTGGGACAATGTAGGCGGGAAAATCCAACGCGTTTCCCCACTACCTCTACTACTACTAAAAAAAAAAGTGGGGGAGAAAAGCTTAAAACAAAAAAAAAATTTTTTTTTAGTCTGAATCGAAGAAAATCGACACAAAAAAGATTACCTCAAACGAATTGTACTGTGTTTATTACTATTATGAGAGGAAACTTGATTATCAGAAAGTGATGGAAAATCTGAATCATCAAAAAACTGTACATTATCGTTCAGTATATCCGAATTGTGTTTTTGAATGCATTGTTTATTAATGTCGGGTACGACTTGCACTATAGTTTCTTCAATAAATTCGGGCTCTTGAAATGATAACCGTTTTATACTATTTTTCTTTTTAGCATTTGGTGTTTGCAATTTGTTATATTTATGTAAACAAGCATCCTTTATACATTCTGGTAAAATGAAAAATGTATCTGAAAATAAAGAATTTGTAAACATCTTTTAGTTTCTTTAGACAACATGAACAATTCAAAATAATAAGAAAATTATAAATATACCAGCGGAAGCTGATACAGATTTGCAGGCTGCTAATATTTCTGCATCACTGGGTGCATTATAATATGGTGTAATAATTCTATTATCACATCTACTATATCTTTTGTAGTATTCACTTAATTCAGATAGCGTTTTATCATCAAGTGATTCCAAAATTCTGTAGAGAAAATTATAGAATTCATTAATAGTAGAAATCAAGAAATGAGCTAAAAAAATTTATATAAAACAATTAGGTGTACAATGCTTTCATATATTTTTTGAACTTATTATTTTTTTTTTTATTGTTCACATATAGCTAGACTCAAAATACGTTCTTCGAATGAAAACTACGATTTAAAATTTGACAAATACGCGCAGTATTTCCTCTTTCAGAGTTACATAAATTAAAAACTAATTAAGCAGAGAAACAGCTTAATTTACCTGCTTTCTAAAATTGCGTTCAAATTTGAAACAATAAAACGCAAGACTGGTTCCTTTAATTTGAATGTATTGTATACATTGCTAACTTGCAATATAGATACACAGTTTTTGAGACTTATCGATTTTGCAAGTAGAATTTCACAAGCTTCCTTCAATTGATTCATTAATAATTGATCTGATAATATCAGCAATCTGAGAATAAATAAATATAATATAATCCATGCTAATATTTAAATATTTATTAAACATTAATTACATCAATACCTGACAATGTTATCAATATCATCACAACTAATATAATCAGGAATATCGTCCGTGTATAGGAAATCTAGAAAAGCTTCAGCAATTAAAGAGGTAGTTTGTAAATGAATAATTTGTGCTTTATTGGTCTGAAATAAGCCAAAAAAAATAGGTTAGTAAAGAAAAGTAAAAGGTACTAATATGGCGGAAGAGCTGAAAATGATTTACCTCAGACCAACCTCTTAAGAACATACTATTGAAATATGGAAGTCTTGCAGACAGTATACATTTGTGCGCTTTAATTATCTTCCCATTGTCTGGTTTCAATTCTACATCATAGAATTCTGGGAATAGATTTCTTTGCATCTTAAATACTTCTGGACAATTGGAATATGTAGTAGAAAAAATATGGCCATTATCATATCTTTAAAAAAATCAGAATTTATGAGTTTATATAAATATACATAAAAAAAAAGTGAGCTAATGTTGAAGAATTATTACCTTAGAGTTTTTAGTCTATTAAGTAGGGCAGTAATGTTGTATTTCTTTGCAAGGGTAGATAATAATTGCAGTGGATCTTCATTTTGCGCAGTTAGCCTGTAATATTCAATTCAGTTATGCAAAAGAACATTCAACAATTTTTTCCTCTTTTTTTCTCTTACTGATATTTATTTCTCTTTTTAACACATAGGAAGAAGTGGACTAACCACTTCTTCAGAGATTTTAGCGTCCTTACGGGTTGTCCGAGTCTAATAATATGGACGACACTTAAACTGACTCCTTCATTAATCATACAATTGTTGATATGTTGTGATTAATTGGATTTAGCGAACCTTATGGCTATTCTAGCTCATCACAACGCATGCGCGCACACGCACACTCTCTCACTCACTATCAATTTCAAACTTCTCTACCACTAAATTCTCTATACAAGCATCGACAACTGTGAGAGAGCTGTAATAGATCTTTCAGAGTTTGGTCTTATAATCATTCTTCTTAAATAACAGAAAGATTACACGTTCAGGCCACGATGAGACAAAGTTCAATAGCCCTATTACGTTCGTATTTCTTTCTATACTTCAAATATTAACCCACTATAGTGTGTTAACCAAGAATTTAAATTGAAAAAAGCATTAAGCGGAATCAGTGGAGCTTTCTCAGAGACTTTCCATGACAGGTAGCTTCATTTTGTATCACTGATTAGTTTCGGGCATTCGCCATCTTACCATAGACTTGCCCAGAGAAAAAAATCAGAAATCTGATCATGATCAGTGGACACAATTGTGATTTTGCTCTGAACAAGTTTGTATTAACGCAGTATTTATCAAGACGTGATGATAGGCAAACACCCGATAAGGCGGGCGATGGCCACAAAATGAAGCTGGTTAACACAAGATAAAAAAACTCTGATGCTTTCCAGTTTGGATGCGAACCACCAATCACAGCAATAAGATTTCTACTCGGACAAATGGAGTACTTTAATCTTGTGGATAGTTTAGCTGGCAAGAGAGAAAGAATTGAAACGATTTTACAGGATTTTGGATACTGTAGTTAAAATTCTTGGTTGAATTTCTCCAATACTTCACCGCAAGTATATTAGTTTCAATTAGCAGTTTGGTGGCAATAGTGTTCATCGTTTAATTATACCATATGAATCCTATTAGTTGTTAATTGAAAAAAATGTCCTAAGAGCTTACTTGTTGAATGTACAGAAAATTGCCGCAATAAACTAGAGCATTTGTTGGAAAATTAAGGAAAAGTTGTTTTAGAGCGAGCTTAAAATGAGTGTGTAAAGTTTCGTTTTTCCTAGAATCTTTTATTCTGAGACTGTTTTTTCTAATGTTTACAATTAGAATCTTATCCTAAAAGAACATGGGAAGGGTTCGGAGAAGATATAGGACTAGCCACTACTTCAGGGATCTTGATGGGTACGCCAGCAACCTAACAACTCTTACACTGCTATTACCAAATACGAGAGCTACACAGACAGTGGCAATCTCTAGCTCTTCATTACATATTCATTCAGTCACAAAGTAGCCGGTACACTTCACAGATGACAATATTTTATGTATAAAACATTGTAACCTGGAGTAGTCACAACAAATCTTTTAGGTTTGCAGAGGGTTTCCATCTACACACCTAAGAGAAGATTAAATGGGAAAAACCAAAGCGGGCCCATTTCTAAACTATAAATTATATAACGTACATACCTAAAACTGCAAGGGCCTGTATTCAACAGCTGACTATGTCCCGTATATAGGAACATCAAGAACTCCTTAAATATGACAAGATTTGCATCATTTACATAAATTTCCATTTCTCTATTCTTATTTCTGTTGTTATACAACATCTTAAAAGGAAATCCATTCACAGCCAAAACATAACGATGTGCAGCAATTCTTGTACCATTAATCTACAAAATCATAATGAAAAGTTTCTACTTTTTCCAATAGATAAATGAGACAGTCAAGTTGTCTTCAGAAATCACAAGATATTTACATTGAATACAACATCGTGTACAGCATCGTCTTCAGTTGCTTCAAGAAAGAGATATTTTAAATTTTGTATCATTTCACTTGCGCTTCTATCTGGACATATTTCTAAGGAATTATTTGGATGTGCCTAAAGACAGAAAATGTATAAATATTCCGTAAATTAGAGTACAATAAATAAGAATCTGCTTTAAAACAGAATATTTCTTTTTAAAAAATTTTAATAAAGTAATATGTACTTACTCTTTATTTAGTTAAAGTATCTTCTTAATGGAAATTAATTCAAATTTTAATTACACACGCATTCAATTGACACAAATCACATATTTCAATAATAGAAAAACTAATTTATATAAATACGAATATTTCCTAAATTATATTGCTTGAAAACTCAACGTTCATGAAAGCGAAAGCCACTGTTTAGATTTAGTAATCTAAAAACGATTCTTCATTTCTTTTTTCTGTTATTATTAATTTCTTATTTATTTTTTTCAAAACCAAGTAAATCAATATATTCTGCATAGTGCAATGAAGAAAATAACGGAGAAATTCGGGAAAAAACTGTAATACCGAAGAATCAAGGAAACATGAATCATATACGTGTGAGTTTAACGATGTAGACTAAAAGTCTATGCAGCACGAACTTGATGAAGACTTTGATGTTGGAGTAAAATCCGAAACCTGTTAATATCAAGGAAAAGAAGCAAGCTCTTTAACGAAAAAAAATCACCGACCTTATTCAGCACTCCAACCACATAGGTGATCCAACCACATATTCCACATGATGCTGTGTATATTTTATCTAGATTAAATTAGATTCTTATAGGGGATACTGCATTGCAACCTGAAAAAAAATCTATTGTTCCCGCCCAGAGCCTTCCCAGTGCAATGCCCATCACCTAGAGGCTCCTACGAGCAGCACTGCTGGATTCGAATATTTTATTTATCCAGTGGTATCAATGGTATAGCCAGCCAGACATTTGAAGTGGAAGTGGTTGGTTCTGAGCTAGATTCTGATGATTTTTCCAAAGCCGAACTCCACTTAGTTCGAAAGTCTAATCCAGGTGTCTATCTAAAGTATCTAGGTTTGTTAAATAGGAAACAGGACCTATTCAAATAGAACAGCATATAGCCTCTAAAGTTCGACTGACATGATATGATAGTCAAAAACTGACCTAATTAGATTTTAAATTTCTCCAGTTTTTAGTGAAAAGCCGATTAACGACCCATATAACAAATCTGTACGTCATTTCTATCCTGGGGAAACATTTACAACGGCAACACTTTTAATGGAAATGGATAGATTAGATTTATGTCTAGGAATCGGAATCCTGAGTTGAACTCATCAGGGTGTAACCTATCACACAAGAAATAACTAATCCTTTCAAACTTAATAAAAAAAAGCACAGGCTTTGGTTACATTGAGACAAAATATTTCAGTCATAATGAACACAAATGTGTATACCAAACTAAAATCTCATAAATCCACTATGAAAATAAAAATAGAGTTTCTTTTATGTTTTAATTTTTATTTTACTTTCAATCCATGAAAAATATTTATGGTTAATTTCCTTCATAAACACAATTAATGCACAAGCTTATTAGGCCTATGCAATACAATTTTATGCTCATTTTTGAGCGCTTAAGACATTGAGGAATATTCAGCGGAAGAGCTCATCTGAACCCTCCAGCCAGGTGGTTCCCCCACCGCCTCGCCATTTCCCCGTCAGCCACCTCAATAAAATAAGATAGAAAAGAGAAATAAAATGAAGAAAGTAATGAAGAAAACTAACCCTCTAAGATAGTTTCCCACAGTAAGAAGTGGCCAACATTAAAAGAGTAATCATTAAAGATATTAAAAAAATTACTATTGTAAGAAAAAAAAGAATAAGTTTTGAGGTGCCCAGGTCTCACCACGTGGAGGTGGGGTTGGCTTGAGGCCCCACGGCTTTGGAAAGGCCGTGAGGACAGGGACGCATATAAAGCACCCTGATCTCCCTCCTTGAGACTCCGCATTTTTAGGTTAATTTATAAAATTTAATTCTTGATATTACAACATTTCTTTTAATAGAAAATTTTGCAATATCAAACATTAAATTTTCAATTAAGATAATTTTAGGAATAAGATCATTTTTCACCTGAATAACAGCAAAATTCTTTCCTTTAGGATCACTCGTGATTGCCATTGCTCTATGAATGTATGGAATACGTTTGGCACAAATCAGGCACTTACCCAATTTTTCTTGACCCTTAACTTTTTCATCCTTAGGATAACCACCTATTAAAATAAAAGTAAATGACGATTTATTTTCTTTTAATTGAAAAATTGTGATTTGAAAACTACATTACCTGAATGGCGTTTTCTAGAATCATCTTGGCTCTTTAATAATGGTTCTTTATCTTTAATAGTAGCTTGTAATGCTTCTCCATCAACTGTTGTACAAAGAATACTACATTCATTCAAATGTATATCAGTAATTACAATCGTTCTTTTCAATCCAAAGGTACCCCTAGCAAATTAATAAGAAATGAAATTCTACTTGTCACTTCTTCAGGGATCTTGATATGAAGCAGGAATTTTAGTCAAACATAACGAACATTTAAACTACACCACCAACACTGGATAACACACAAGTGCCTGCAGAGGTAGCCGCAGGGTTATCTCACCATCCACACATATTCGCCCATACTTATTACATTGAACAATTTACACACGACTACATTCTAAAAAAGAGTAGATCTTTTAGGACCCGTTGATTTTATTTTACAGTTCCATAAAAGTGCATATTCATAATATTATTTTGTTAGATAAATAAAAATGAATATGCACTGAATTAGATAAGAATAAAAATACAGTTATAGCTGAACAGTTACGCAATCATACAAGCACTGAATTCACATGTCATTATAATGAAACATAGTAAAGTGCTCTCTCTTTGAGTTGTATTCCAAATTGCCCCTCTAGTAGACTCAAATATGTTAAAATTTGAAGAGTTACCTAGTAATATGCTAATTTACGAGCAAAAGTTTTAGAGAGATAAAATAAATTTAAAACGTGAATGTAAATTGTATAAATTTACGAAAGGATATATTAACTGAATAGCTAACAATTTGATCAGGAGGGAGATTAAATTAGAGAAATTGATTAGATTTGAATGAAATGGATGATATTTCGAAACAACTCTTCCATCAATCTAAAATAATTTTTCAATTACCCATTTTTGTTTCTGTAATTTTTTTTATTTTAAATAATAATTATTAAGATGTTATGAAACATGTATTTTATGAAATGTTCATTTTAAAAAGCGCGTTTTAATAGCAAAGAGTTGGGTAATGTTACCTTTCCTAATAAATATTGTGCGACTTTTGGATGAAAGCTTATACAATATGCTGATTTGTCTTTTTTTTTTCAGTACCCAATAAGGGTTTTACCACATGCTCAAGCTAAAGAATACATACTTGGAAATGTGTATGTTTCGTTTGACTCATATTATCCAGATTTAAATTACTTACTTCATCAAATGAGGTACACTTTCTTCCCAAAAAATAATCGTACCTTTCTTATTTAATATTAAAATTTTCAAATCTTCACCAACTTCATTTAAAATATCAATACTTAAATGGCCTCCAAATGCTGAAATTTTTTCTATACCTAAAAGTCTATTTTTTAAGAAAATTCATTAACTGGTGTATTCTTTGCATAAGGTAAACCACTGATTATTAAAGGATAAATGCCAGTTTTTAATCGAACAGTAATTACTCACCTAGAGGCAATTTTCTTAATTTGAAAACGCTGTATAACGAAAACATCACCGTTGCTCAATGCATACACAATACTCCCTAGACTTGTGGCAACAGTTTTTACTTTCAATGGTAATTTATCTTTTATAGAGATCTAAATAGATAAAAAAAGCTATATAAATTTTTTCTTTGAAATTATGTAAAGAATTTAGAGCATAGCACAATATGCCTAGATTTCTTGATAATAAACACAAGACTAATTACCTGTTGGGGAACCGTTATAAATGGGGAATCACTTTTATATCCTAACTGACCACCATTTAAACCACATACTAGCAGAACATTTTCATTAAAAAATACACTATGATATTTAGCAGCACATATGCCAGTAATTGGCCCGGCATTTCTAGCACTATTCAGATTAACATGCCTTGGGCTCAAACATGCTTCCGTATATGGTGTTACGCCAAGTTGATGGTGATGATTTGCTCCAAAAACAAGAATCTATTGTAAATAAATTTAAATATTTTAAAAACTTCACTATTTATATGAATTGAAAATAATGAATATGACTTGTGCATTTACAGATCCGTTTGACAATAGAAGCAATGTGTGATTAAGAGCCGTAGCAGCCATAACACACTCTTCATTGGAAATTGCAAGATGAGTTGGTATAAGCAATGGTTTCTCCTTATGGATACCTAATCTTCCACCCTGTCCGTGACCACATACCCAAACATGACCGGTGGTGCTCACAAATACGCTGTGATATTCATCAGTACATACCTGAATCATTTAGTAAAAGTAAGGTGAGTGCTTTACATATAAAAATAAGCAACTTCTAAAAAGCAAAGTATAGTATCAACCTGTTTCACCGAGACACCATTTCTTTTAAAATAATCTAAAAGATCAGGATGTTTTTTTGAATCGTCTGTACCAATCCCTAGAGTAAAATTAAGATTTGATCCCCAAACATAAATCTGTGTAGATAATTCAGACGGTATTTTCACTTCAGGAAGCCTTTGTAAAGTTACCAGTTGCAAAGGAGTAAAATCTTCTTTGTCAACTAATGTTATATCTGCACCAACCTAAAAAAGGATATATCATTAAATGCAATCGCCTATCTCTATTTCTATGATAAAAACCATCAGTTTAGAGGAATCTTGCATGTATTATAATAAAAAATTGAATTCTCTTCTTATCATTATTGCAGTATCAAAAAAAAAATTACTTCAATCAGCCTCACTGCCACATCAATATTTCCATAGAAAATACTTCTTTGCAAAGCTGTATAACCAGATTCCCAGTCTTTGGCATTAATATCTGCTCCTGCAACTATGGCTAACCATAAACATAAATCTAATCGCCCGCAGGAAGCTGCGAGATGTAAAACTGTCCTTCCGTAGTCATCTTGAATCTATACATACAAAAAACAATAATAATAAAATAAGTCAATTTATATCTTAGCAACAAGAAGGAAAAAAAAATTTAAATGAAATTTATAAAAATTATTTACCTTCGCAAAATTGCAACATGTTTCATACAAGTAGGATGCAATCTGTTTATCACTCACACTTTTTTTAGTAATAGCAGCAGTTAAGCTTTTACTATGTTGTACCGATTTACAAATTTCTGTGCAATCCCAGTTGATTTTGATACCACATTTAGACATTATTAGTGTTTACACCACTCAACGTAACTTAGAAAAATGCTGTTTAAGATAAAATTCATAAAAATAAAACTGAAATAAAATAAAAAATAAAGAAAAAAAATAACAGCCAATAATATAACCCCTACGCCTGACAAAGCAGCTTCACTTTTACTAACTACTATCATTGGGTGACGTAGTTCACAGCTGCTGGGCTGTCATTTGGCAAGGCCAGCTGGTTTTTGCTTCAATAATCGTTCTATTCGCAGGAATTTCAATTTAAACTATTCCAGTTTTATGACCGATAGTAATCTTTGATTTAATAATATCTTTTGGCGTATGGCCCATGATAGGCCAAGGCTTTCCAGATTTTTCCAATATTCACGAAAATGCTTCAACCATTTTCGTTAAACTTTGTGTATCATCTACACTTGAAAAAAAGTTGCAACTTTTATTTGAAATATTTTTCTAAGGGGCTATAATCTTCGACTTTCCTATAAACTGTGATTTCTATAGATTGTACGGATGCTCCGTCAGTTAATTATTAAGAACAGATAATTATTTTTAAAAGCCCAAATTTGAAGAAAATCTGTTATTAGATAATCTGTCTCATTTTATGGTTTGTCCCAATTTCGATCATTTCCTTTCATCTTAATATAGTAATTACTGTTATAAAGATTTACAATTTTTGTTATAAATATGTGCTGGATATGAAAAGACTAAATAAATATAATGCAGGCATTTATGCAATATGTAAAACTAACTTAGAGAACGGTCTCAGTCCGGAAACTAAAGTGTTTTTCATGATTTTTTTTTCAGTTTAGCGGGACTATCAGAACATCTTCGTTTGAAAAGGACGGCGGTGGTTACCCAAACTACCTTGAATCATTATTATGAAAAGGGCCAAAACAAAATAATCCTGGGTAAAAGTCGGGATTACCTACCCGATATGTGGCGCATTCTGCAAGTTTTATTTGTAACAATCCAACACTGAAATAACCTAGCACATTCTGCATTGTTTTTTGTAACCTATATCCAGAGTTTTGCTTAATACATTATTTACGCGCAAGCGCCCCTAATTTCAATTAGACATGAAATGCAAAATAATGTCTAAAAACAGAAATACCATAAAAAGCATTTTGTTCTATATCTGTCAATCGAAGGCTCAGCCCCGTCACCATTACCACAGTACCCTCACTGAAACGCGTTCTAGAAATAAAAAATTAATCCTTCGTTAGTCCAACTCGTACAGGCTTAATTGTCGGGATGTAACATAGGCGGCTAAATGGAAGGCGGTTAAAGCGCTAGGTGACAGTGTTGGATACTGGTTACAAATAAAAACTACAGAATGTGCCACATATCACTGGGTAATCCCCACTTTAACCAAATTTACTGAACTATTATAATTAGCTTTAAAACAAAACATAGTTATATACATTTTTTGTACAGAAATCAACAAATGTCCAAGCAGGAGAATGTTTGATAAGCTTGTATCCCATCAAACTATATATTATCACTATTTAAAATTTACTTTTTAATTTTTTTAAACACTTCCTCTAATCGAATTCTCAAAAACTTTAACACTTCACATCACAAAAATATACATACACAACAATTTAGAAAAAGAAAACAAAATGCGAAAAACTTTCGCTTAAGAGCGATTAAAACACGTCTACACTAGTCAGTAACATGTAGTTTTAGAAATTAACATGTAAGCTATTTGCATGCAAACTGAAAGATATTTAATGAATATTTAGGAAACCTATTTATTAAGAAATGTAGTTCAATTACAAAATAAAATTAGCAATAAAAGTTAATTTATAAATTTTGTTTAATAATTTTTTCAAAATATTTCATTTCTTTTTGTGGTTATTTGGACAAGTCAGAGGAATATGGGATTTCCCACCCTTGAAGGCGTTATGTTTAGATTGACTGCTATCAGCATTTTTGTTACTACTCAAATCATTTTTGTCATTTAATTGAAGTTGCATATTGTTTGGCGAATCTCCTTGGTCATAAAATTTTTTTATCTTTTTCAACAATTTACTTTTAGTATATATTGGTATATTAACTTTCTTTTCCTTTACAGGATTTATTATTAATTTAGTATCTCGAATAGAAAGAAGTTTATCTTGAACTTTTTTCCTGGGCTTTATCAGATTAGGACTGGTCATTTTGTTTGGAAAATTTAAATCCAAATGTTTAATATATTGTTTATCTTTTTGGGATAACTTATGCTTGAAAATAGTCTTCTTAATCTTATCACTTACAATAACTTTTGATGATCTCAAATTAACTGAATTACTTCGAGCAGTCCTTATCTTGGCAATATTTTCAGGTTTGGTTTCAGCAATTGAAGATTTTTCATTCTGTATATTCTCTGGTTTGGATATTATTTCTATATTATCTTTAACTGGACTTTCAACTGCAGCATTTGGTTTTAAATTCATCGGAGCTTTTTCTTCAGTCTCTTTCGGTATGGCAGTTTGTGATAGCAATGAATTTGGTTTGTCCTCTAGAATTTCCATATCTTTATCTATCGGCCTGTTAATTTTTACCTCATTATCTAGCTGTTTGATACTTTGTTCATTGCTGTGAAACTGGTTCCAAAAATTTACGCTAATACATCTTGTTATATTTTGACTTTTATCAGAACTAATTTTCTTATCCTTGTTTATTATTACAGGATCAATGGTGAATAATGGAGCCAGTGAAGTGTGTTTATAATTGCATGTATTAATAATTGCATAGTTTTCCGATGTTTGCAACGGGCAAGGAATATAAGGATATTGTGAACAACTTAATGAAATATTCAGATCAGCAGATTTGTTCTTTTCAGCTTGCTTTAAAAGATGATTTGACAAAGTTGGATCTATATTTAGCGGCATTTTAGCTTCATTCCATTTTTTTTCTATGTATGCATCTATTATAGCCTCTTTGTCTTTATTATCCAACTTGAATGGCTTCTTTCTCATAATTGTTTTTCTTGTCTTTATTCTAATAGTTTCTCTATATAGCTTTTTTAATTTTTCAAAAAAATTTCTATTGTTATCGGTTTGACGAGATTTCGGTACTTGAGGCTTTACTCTTGTTCTGAAATTATTGAAGGTATAGGTTTTAAGTGTGGCTATTGATTGTATACTAATATTGTTCTGTTTAGATCGTTCCATTTCATTAAAAAATCCTAAATTACTGGATGTTATTTTCAAAGGATAAGTTGCAGCAACTAATTTGTAATTCGTGAGTATTTTATTACTAATGTTGTATGTTCCTTCTGAATTGAACTCTTGATTTGTAGTTGCATCTGGAATCTCCTGTAACATTTGGAAACTGTCGTGTAATAGTTTTAAGTTTAGAAAATTAAAATAAGCTGTCTATTATGCAATATTTATCTTAGAGAGGTTTTCAGTACCTTTTGGATCAAGAGGTCCGCACTAAATAAATTACACTTCTCCCATAATACCCAACTGTAATCAATAGGAGCTCCTTTAGCTTTCAAGGTGTAACGATCTTAAAAAAGCTTATTGCAATATGGGCGAAATGTCGGTTTCTAGCAAACCTATTAATGCGGTCTTACGTGATTTTAATGAAAATAGCCGCGGAAACCGAAAAGATCATATTTTGGCATTTTAAGATACAACAAACGATGTTCGAAGCGAAGTTAGCATAAATGCTTTTATGGAGATGCTATAAATGGGCTGTTGTGGCAATCTCATTATGTTTACTAAAATTTCCTTATGACTGGTGAACATCTGGAACCCAGCGATGATCATACAATGGTGTAGGCGATTAAAGAAGAAACTTCAAACATTTTTCTACCAACTCGGTATTTAATAAGGCAGTTAATGTTATCTTTATGTCCAAAAAGAGAGACCCAAATTGTGAAGAATGAATCAGGGAGTAAAAGCTTCTTTTCCCATTGGATATCAATATCTGTTAACTTTTTAAATTATGTTTTCGAACTCATAAGCAGAAATTCGTAGAATTCTATGGCTTGCTTTTCGTTGTTATAGGCTTCCAATTATACAGAAAGAAACCATAAAAAGGAAACTTAGTTTACATAAGTGTAACCAGCGTTTTTCTTGCTTCAACCGTTTTAAGAAAAATCGTTTTTCCATCAACTTTCTTTAGTACAACGTACAATGTAGAGTATTTCACGCTTAAACTGCCTATGGACACGCATAGTTGATCGATTATCAACCTCCGCTTCTAGGAGGGGATAAGAGAGGATGAAGTAGCAGTTATGCTACAATATCCCCAGGTTCCTTGCTACTTCTAATACAAGCTGCGATGGATATCGTGGGGAGAAAGATCTCCTCTCGAGTGGTCCTAAATAATTAGTTCGGCGCTATTGATCCAAGTTGTCAATAGGCAAAAAAAAAAAAAAAAATTAGTGATCTTCAGTGTACACATTGTATATTAGTAGTGTATAAAAAGTTGATGGAAATGTATAAAATACAGATGGAAATGTTTGTATCGTAAGCTAATGTATACGTGACTGTTGTTTTGATTGTTGGCTGGGATACTAAGTGAGGCGACAGAATTCCAGAAAAAGAATACTTCACTTCCCGCTTTAAGTATCTTAGCTTTGTTACCTCCGGATTTTCTTGACTTAAAATGGTGCACTGTTCTGTAAAATTACTCATAAATCTTGACCCAGGAAATAGTCCACCCAGACCGCGTATCAGTACTAACTGAAAAAAAAATGGTGTGAACACTACATTACTTTCTCTTATGGCAATTATAACAATTGTAATTAAGAAATTTTATGTAGTAATTAGTTATGATTGGATGTTGAACCTTAGGTAAAAAGTATGAGTTTTTTATGTTTAACTACTCAGTTTTTGTTTATCTAGAACTTGCGGCTGGCAACCCTAACCGTCTTCAGTGAATCTATAGTTTGTTGTTTATATATAGATTGCTATTGTCTAATGAACATTGAACACATGTTGATAACTTGGCATGAGCGCTATATTGCAGTAAGTAAAAATCCATTCAGCAACTAGCACTTCCAGTTGTCGCATTTTAAGTGAAACCATCATTATCAGATCCCACGATAATGCCGAACCAGTTTCAAGTTATGAAGTTTGAGCTCCCTGTAATTTTTCGTTTCTATGGTATTTTGTTGAAGCATTCATATACCATTATTCGCCAAAAATGTCCGATGAAAACTTATTACTGTTGTTAAGAAGAAGTATTGCGATAGTGTCAGATTTCCGAAATTGAATTTTCGTAATCATATTTTGAAGTCCCTTGAATACGAAAAAATTGTTTAGTAAGGATTGTATGCGTGTGCATCAAACTTTACATTCCGTTTAATTTCCACCACTGTATCTAATACAAGCTTTTATCAAAAATTATCATCCTGAAGTGCTTATTTTTTGAATGATTTTGAATTTTTTTTTTTTTAATGTCTGAAAACTTTTTGAAGGAAAATTGATTCTTACAGATTTCTGGTGGTCCTGCTGCGACATTAAACATTCGTCTAAAGGACTTATGATCATATAAATAATATTAATGAAATAGCAGAATATGATGTTGGTAATGATAAATTGATGAACATACAAACTCACATATGGCTTTATACTATGTTATATTCTGACGACATACTTAGTAAGTAGAGAAGACTATATATATATATATATATCTATATATATATATAATACACAGAAAGAGCCATGTAGAGTGATCGAGCGAAGAGTGATGATGACGGTAGCGTTGGCTGGTGTGTACCATCTGAACAGTGATGTAACTAGTTAGAACTCCTGCTTGTTCTAACGGTGGTTTAGCTAGTGTAGCTAACTTGGTATACCTTTCAAGGGTAATCTTGAGAAATATTACCACCCAAATTTTATGCGGCTAAAGTACTGAGATGATCTGTTTTTTATTCCTGTTACTTTTATGTCTTGGTGAAAGTTAATTACAGTTTATTTCACTGTGCCACTTGAAACTCATTCGCCAATACATTGCAATGGGTGTGACAGAAGGGGTAATGAGTAGTTGAAGTGCGCTTGGAAGCACGATATAGAGCTTGCTTCGCCTGGAATTAAAACTTTGTAAGGCAAATTTGCTAGTATCATCCATTACATTAAAGGAATATTAAAAGCATTCTTAGGGATCCATATTTGAAAAAATCGTTAATTATATGTATTTGCAACTTTACCAAAAATTGATGAATCTTTTTATTTTCAATTTTTCTTGAAAATGGCCCCCAAACTGCTTTCTTTAAACTTGGAATGCTAACAGCTGCACCATTAACCGTCATTTTTTATTTAAAATACTTTTTTTATGGAAAAATAGTTAAAAAATTTTTTTTGAGGAATTTCTGACATTAGATTTCAAGTTGGATTTGAGCGCTGTGTGCTGGATCACTATGTAATCAGTACGATGATCATTCAGGGTGGTGCTCCTTTTGACTGAGAACCAACTTGTAACTCCCTCCACTACTAAATTTATGTTAGGGCAATTAACCTTTTACCATTAACTGACCCGATGAGAAAGTCATGTGAGCGTTTTACCAAATTATGTTGAGCTATAAGAAAGTCAAAATACAATGAATGAATAATTTGTTAAATACAATTAATAATTGCTAATTACCTCTAACTTTACCATATTTTTTGACGATAAAAATCAGAATAGGAAAACAATCAGGAATTATAAACTGAACTAAAATTTGTAATTTTACTGAATAATGTTACCTAGGAAACTAATTTGGGCATATTTTTGTTTTTTAAAAGATCTAGTTGGCTGTTTTCTTTGTATTGAGGTTTTTCAATGGAAATCATTTTTAGTAAACAATGGTAACGCAGAACATAAATATTAGGCGCAATTTTGTTCGCAAAAACAAATAAAATTTGTAACGGAATTCGGATTGAATCTTCTAACATCACCCGTTCACAGAGCTCTCTGCAATCACTCATTCCAGAAAAAATGTTTCTAATGAAATACATGGAAAAATATGTTGGCATTACGCATACCTAACTTTAAAGAAAATCATTAGAACCATTTTCTACAACATTGCAAAGAACTAAAAAAAATAAATTCCAGTGTAAAGTGACTTTCGAAAATTTTATTTCGGATGCCGAAGGGAGGGTCAAGTTTGAGCTTTAAGTGTTTTTTTCCATTTGTATTTCACATACTGAAAAATGCGCACACGCACGGGGTATACCAATTTGGTAAAAATTCTTTTTCGGACTCACAGCCAAGCATGTAAAAACTCAATTTTAAATATTTGAATACTACCACTTACCGCTTGCATAGGTACTTGTGTATCTGGATTGTGCGACTACCGGCTAAAACACCCCCTCTGCTGCGACCTAGCCTGGATTTGCTGATTCCAGCACTACATCAAGCTAGGTCTCTGTCCTATCCCCCTAGGGGTTCCTTCTTTCCTGTTCCTCTAGGTCCTTCTTCTTTGTGACGAGAATTTCCCTCGCGTATCTCGCTATCATACTCCAGTTGGTCTCGCTGAACAGCATCGTCTCTACCAGAGAGTTTGGAGTGTGCCGCCCAATCACCGCCTCCAAGTCCCTCCTCAGGCGCTGCCATCGGTCATACACAAAAAAGGTATGCGAGGCATCATCCCTGCTTCCCGGGTAGTCGCTCAGAAGTTGGGTGAGAAGTCTACCGCTCCATGCGGTCTTCTCACCCATTCCTTAATTCCCCTGATTAGCTTGGCAGTCCATCGACTGATCGCTCTCCCAGGAGACGTGCCAGTTCCGGAAGATTCGATTTTGTTCTTCCCTGGAGAGTATTTCTTTTCTTCCTTCCGGGCTCCTGTCAAACACACAATCTCTTACGTTCCCCTGCGAGGAATGCAATGGGGATCACTCCGGCAATAACCATAACTGCAGGTTCGAACACAGTGCGATACGCAGAGGAATTCTAACTATGTTTCTAATGTTTATTAATATTATACTGGAAGTTAGAATCATAGATTATGTTAATGTGAGACTTTAGGAGAAAACTTAACGTTGTAACTCCTCCAGAACCATCCAAAATCTAGTTTCCTGGAGAAATTTTGCAAATAAAGATGATGGGCGTCTAAATGCAAGTACACAATATGCGAAGTTAAAAGAAAATCGCTGGAGCCATTTTCTAAGAAGTCTCAAAAAGCTTTAAAAAAAAAAAAATCATTATAAGATAGCATGGTCTGACTGATAGATTTTTATTAAAATATTTGTTTCGGGTACAATGTTGGTAGCAAACAGAGTATCAAGTTTGAGCTTCGTTTTTAAAAAATTTTCACACATAACCCTAAACAGACTATACAACCTCCTTTTCAATTTGATACCCAAAATTCAATTTTGAAAATTTGACAATGCTTCTTCCATAAACCAGTAAGAGAAAGTAAAAGAAGGCCGAGAAAGTGATGGAATATCTAGTACTATAACCCTCCTTTTTCTTTAAAAAGGACGCACGATCTTCATGAAAAATTAAATTCACTTTTGCAACAATATGGAAGATTCTCTGATTTCTAAATCGCATAAAATTTATGATAAAATTTGTGGTGGCTGAAATCTAATGTTAGCTTTACCTCTCTCTTTTATGTTCAGTATCAAAATCAACCAGATTATAGTTGAGACAAAACTTTTTCTCCTTTCAAAAAATATTTGCGCGATACGCAAATGTAATAATTACTTTTTGCTGTAAAAAGAAAATACAAGAATTATTTTATTTCTTTTAAAAAAAAACACTTAAAATTAGGACAATTTTTTTTTTTTTTTGCTGAAATCAATATTCCGTAAAAAATAAATAGAATAAAAAAATATCTACAATTCCAATCCATTTAATCGGCCCGGTAGGAATGCCTGGAAAGATAAAAGTTAAAGCGCAGAAGTGAAATTCTCTCTTATTGATTTCTATCAGCGGGACGCTCCCTGTATAACATCCAACAGGTAATGTCCAATTTTCTTATCTATTTAAAGGACCATTCTATAATATTTAGTATATCAGTTGATTAGTTTTTGTTCATTGAGAAAGTTTTTTTTATTAACTACAATTAGGTAAACTATATAATTTCTTTATTATTCCTTAAATTCAAGCAATCACAAAGTAGTAACACCTGTTACACAAAGAGATTTTTGCATTCATCATTCATCTTGTATTTAATAAAATACTATTGCCTTTATAATATTAAGTTGTAAAGTATATTTTCTTTCTATATTGCATTTCTAATAGGATTTATACTTTTTGCTAAATAATTCTATAGAAAGCCTCTTTTGTTCAGTTCTTTTAGAAAACAGTCTTTTTTAGAAAACATGATAAGATAAAATAATAAATGCTTTGCTTTTAACTTATTAATATTAGAAATTTCAGTTACTTTTTTTTTAATTACATGTCATGGCTTAATGTTTTGCAACAGCATGTTTTTCATACTTTTTTTTTATTATTTTTTTTTATTATAAGCTTTACATTAGGCTTGGTAAAACCCTAAGCTTTTTTCTTTTTTTACCAATTGTAAAACTTATATAATGTACATTATTGTCAGTGAAAAGGAAATCCCAGTATTCCAGACAATAATGATGGTATAGTATCAATGACATAACATTGTCATTTTTCCCTTTATAGGCAATTTATTGAAATTATAACTCAACTGAAAAATGTGAAATAATTTTATTTTCATAAAAAAATTTCATTAAACATAAAATATTGAAAATATGTTTGCAATTTTAAGGAAAACAATTTGACCATATGTTTACTTTTAAATGTGTTTATATAAACGATATATACAAAAATTACGATAAAGATTTATTGAAAATTTATATTTAATTATAAACAAGTTTTTGAAAGAAAGTTTTATAAAATATTTTATTCGAAAATTATAAGATTTGAGATAGTTTTGTTCCTAGAACCGGTGACTAAATGATCTTGCAATTATTGCAGAATTACCGGCTTCAATTCAAACCAAGTTACATTGAAATTAAGCAAAAATTGTTTAACATATGGGACGGATTTGGTTTGTCACATACATATCCTCTACTAGACATTAGATGTCTTTATCTACTGGTATCCCAATCTAGCAGCATAGATTATACTTAACTCTGACATCCCTAACTACCAAAATACACTTCAAGAGCTGTAAAATATTTTGCTGCGTGCTAACATATGGGTTCAGCCTTCCCATCAAAGGCAGACTTTTGTTCAACACCACCTACTCATATATTGCTTCGATATTTGACAGACCCATATACACAGTGTACAAATATGGATTTGCCACAGAGCTATAAAAGATCGAGCTCCCAGGACAATGCCTCTCAAAAATCAAACAAAAATAAACTCCGTTTCTTGATATTTGTACAAACTTATTAGTTTGGAATCAACTTTTAACTTACAATTAAACATATTTTTTAAAGGCTCATAAGTAAACTGGGTGATTGAGTATTCATCATTAAATAGACAGATTTAAAAGAATTAGAAAAAAAGAAAGCATTCATTTTATAAGCAAGCAATATTTAATATTGTTTTTTAATATATGCGATTAAGAATGATAAATAAATTGTCTGAGAATACACAACGAAATGGTGCATTCACCATTGATTTAACGCAATTTACTACAAGTTTAAGATCGAATCACTGAAAGTTTATCTTTCAATGAATCCGAAATATCATTTTTGAACCTTTCAAAAATTTAAAATCTTACGATAAAAGTTCG
Organism: Triatoma infestans; assembly: GCA_011037195.1. Taxonomy (NCBI): domain Eukaryota; kingdom Metazoa; phylum Arthropoda; class Insecta; order Hemiptera; family Reduviidae; genus Triatoma; species Triatoma infestans. Next base: position 73,707 of record JAAEAF010006176.1, on the reverse strand, counting down.
AAGTAAATTATTATATATTATACACTTCCTAAACAATTTAAACGTTTTGTTCATTTTCATTTCCTGCAACAAAATATACAATTTTTTTGTTTGTTTTCAGTTAAAAATGTTACTACTGAAAATATTACTAAATATTACCGCTTTAAGCGCTGTGGTTCTTGCCATACCGACAAGTATTTTGGAAGATTTAAAAAATGCACAATTACAAACACCAATCAGAGCTAATAAAGGTAGGATTATCAATAAACCTCAGTTTAATATAAGCTTATTTTATTAACTTTTTTTTTTTTTAATAACAGTTAAAAGGGCACAAGAATTTATAATGTTCGGAAATCAACAAAATCGAGCACCAAGTTATGGTAACACTAGGAATGAAAAAAGAGGTATATAATAAATTACAATAAAAAATGATTGAATATATTATGATTGATTACAGTGATAAATATTGTCTTAATTTTACAGCAACTGAAATAGATGATAATAGTCTATCTGATGATGAAGGTCCTTTACCACAAGTTGTTCCTCAAGCTGAGGAATCAACCTATGAAAATAATCGTTTAAGTAATGGAAATGTATATGATAAGTCTTATCCTTACACAAGTAGAGATTTATATTATAATATGTTATTGAGAAATTTGGAGCTTACTCAAAATTTACACAGTGATCCAGGTAATCTATTATTTTCATTATCTCAGGTACTGTTTTTATTAATTTTAATTCTCCTGGCCTGAAAAAAAAGTGACAGACAATATAACCTGAATTGAACGATGTTTATTTAAGAGGTAACCAGCAATATTTTGTATATGACAAAATTAAGAAATGAAGATAGTTAGGAAATGAGGATATCATTTTGGCTGTATCTTTATGCTGCTAATAGCAGCTGTTGTCTTTATTTTTCTTTAATGCTTAGTTTTTCTATATTATCAGGGAGTCCAATTATTTAAAATGTAACTTAATACTTAACTAAAGTATTACTTTTACGAGATGTTTATGTGGCGATGGCCAAAGGACTTTTTTAAAGAACTGTTTTTCTTTAAAAAAAACTCGTCTGGCATTGCCGTATAAATATCTCGTTAATTTTAAGGTCTCACGATTTGAAAACACATTACTTTTTACAGCTTTCAATTATGATTTTCCCGCATATTCTATGATGGAGGGTCGTTTTAAAAGAGATACAAAATCTACAAAAGAAACCCATAAACCGCTGTAAGTTTCATTAAAGTTCAAATAAAAATTTTTATAACAAGCAGCTGATGAAAATTACTGAGTTCTGGGTTTGTTTCTCCAGTTATAGATCTAAAAGGGAACATGTACTGAATCCAGAAGAATTCCTTGCTTTAATGAGAATGGCTGACAATGATAAAGATAATAATAATAAATATTACGACAGGTAGGTATGATAGTTTAAAAAAAATGAATACCTTTGCTTTTGTTATTGCTTTAAATTTATTTCTGAATTATAACCAATAATGGTTTATAATTTACCAAGTCATGCCATAAGTATTGTTTAAGTTAAAAATAGGAGATAGACTCAACAGTTTGAAATGATACAAAACTTTCATTTGGGAACGAACAATAACATCCTCAAGAACAATACAAAAAAAAATTATTTAAAAAAGGCTACCTCTAGCCTTAATGGTGGCTTTAAGTCTCCTTGACCAATCATCGATCGAATTACGCAGAATTTCCAGTGGAAAATTACGAGCTCTTGCACTAAGACTTTTAGGCTGTTCAGATTGAAATGTGTATGTTATAATCAATTCTCTGAACCTATGACTGTATAAGCAGTCCAGGTGATTGAGATCTGGTCTTCCTGAGGGCCAATCTATGTTACTAATAAACTCAGGAACATTCATTTTTAGCCACACTTGGATGGACTTGCTTTATATACCAGGTCCTGAGTATTGGTGAAACATCGCCTGACTATTTGAAAGAAAGCTATGGATTTAGAGATAAGCGAGTTCTAAATTATTCTCTTCGCGCAACTTTTCACATCTTTTTCACCAAAATGGATTTCTGTTGTCTCCTGTTCGCTCAATTCCCTATCAAATCATAACATGGATAACATGGATGATGCTCTCTATCAACACTACCAATCATTTATTTTGCTTCTCTAGAGCTATGTGCATATTCCCTATCATTTTGGCCGTTAAATTTTTCCTCTATGCTGAATATTTTTACTTTCTCTTACTCTAGTAAAAATAGATCGTGACAGATTTTCGAAATTGAGTTTTCATATTTATTTTGAGAACATCTGAATACAAAAAGAAAAAAGTTTTTAGCAAATGATCTCTCTATGTGTGTGTGTGTGTGTGTGTTAACTTCCAAAACAGAAAAGTCACAGGAAGCCAAACTTAATATTCTGCTTAGGCAGGGCATTAGAAAATCCATCAACCGCAAGTGCTACTTTACTGAATGATTTTTTTTAGTTTTTCTAATTTAGATAGATATTTTGGATTCATGTTACAAGATGTTATTGAATAGGAATGGAATGTATAGGATATTATTAAATAAATTCTTGAATATGTGAGAAATCTCAGTATAAAGAGGTACTATTGGTACCCCGGGGGGGAGGGTGGATTTATATAAAAAATATAAAGATGTTGAACCTTTCCGCAACTCTAACTCAAACTCTTCTCCATCTTTTAAGGGAAAAAAATACTTTCTACGTTGTGATAAAAGTGTCTTTAAAAGATGTTAGTATCCTCTGATTTAACGATTTTGATAACATGACAAATGGATCCATTTTGCTGAAATAATCACAATGCAAAATGTAGATCACTTGCTCATTGTGTGGAATGTTTAATTGTTCAAACTAATTTTTTTTTTTTCTTCTTTTATTCTAGAAGTTCCATAGGTTGGCCAGTATATGAGAGTGATATTGAAGATTTCCCTGGTGTTGATGATGATAACTATGAATCAGAATCCAACGATGAAAATGGTAACATTATAATTAATTTTTACTTTCTCTTATTTCTGGTAAGAGGAAATATGGCGAGCAAATTTTCGATATCGAGTTTTCACAGGAAATAGACACGTTTTGAGATCCCCTGAGTCGGGAAAAAGTGGTTTTTAGAAAATGATCTGTGTAGTGTTCAGACTTGACATTCCACTTGATTATCATATTGAGATCCGACAATAAGTTATCCGTCAAAATTCCTCAGCCACTTTACTCAATTTTCAGTTTAATGATATTTTCCTTCTTGTCAGGAAAATACCACCCCCCGATATTTTCTCGAAAATTACACTGTTTTCTTTAAATTTGCAGGCACACACACACACAACTGCTAAGTCAATCAACTGCTGTTGCGTCTATTAGTTCGCCTAGCTGTTTCCTACTCACGCTTCCGCGCGCGCGTGCGTATCCCTTCTCAGAACTGTCTACCTACGCCGTCCGCTTCCTTTTAGTATTTCTGCTAATATTGGGCAGCAATCCTTTGCCCCTTAGTATCCCCATTACTTCCGTTTGCCCATCCGGCCAACGCCGTGTGTTCTGACTCACCTTCTATATCTCGCCAATGCAAGTTCGTATTTACCGCTTCTGCTTCTGCATTGTGAATTCGCCCTTTATATTTCGCGTCGCCTTATATTTCGCCTTGTTAATTAATATTAATTCATCAGTGAGTAGTAAAATCATCTCTCCGCGCCATTACCTTCACCAGGCTTTGCCACCTGCGCCGTAGTGGACTCGCAATCACCCACCGCTCCAACAACAGCGTCATCCGCTTCTAATGGAGCATTCCAATCTCTTTCCGCTCACCTGAGTTCCTTTCTTTCGCCACTCCCGCACTCACACCACACACACACACACACACACACACCCTTACGCCACCTCTTCCTTTCTCAGTCCGCCATTCGCCTCATCAAGCCTTCTTCGATTCATCACTCACCGTCACCAAAGGGTGTGAAGTCTCGTTTTCATTGGTCTCACATTATTATTCATTTTTTTGTTTTTTTGCGCTACTCGCCATCTCGCATTGACAACTGCAGACAACTGCAATTTATTTTTCAGACAGAACATTTATTTTACAGGATTCTGGACTATTGTTGATGTTAGACTTCCTCCATATATTAGAGTATTTGAGTTTCAAGAAGATAACTCAAAAACAAAAATTCGAAGAAAGTTTAAACTTAATATTTCATTTAGGTATTGCCTGAACATCCAACAACAATTCCTGTCACAATCAATTAACCGAAGTGCCAAATTCCTGATTTCCCACCCCACCAATTGTCTCGACAATAGCTCCAAACTATTTGCGCTAAACATTGGATGTGTATACAAGCAAGAAGATCTATTTCTCCTTAATATGTAATTTTTTTTCGTGAAAATTGATCTAAGAGAAGTTTCGGGAGATGCTGTACTGTCAAAGTTTCCTCTTAAAATTGAAATTTTAATTAACATATAATATTAAGAACAATAAAAAAAATAATGTTGCTATAATTTCAATAAATAGTTGTAAGTTGAAAAAAAAAAAATTAACAAGTGGAATATAAACAGGGCATTAAGAGAAAGTTGTGTGTTCTTGTTTTCATTCTCTTTTGTTTGGCAGTTGATGTACTAACGCCTAAACATATCTTGTCCATGCCTGATTAAAAATATTGTAATTAAAATTTAAATAAAACAGATTTAATTTCAAACACAGCTATTTAATGCCCACCCCCAAAAAATCTTGTGTGAAAACTGGCACACATCTCTCTCTTACTGCAGTTTACAAAATTGTAATTGACAAATTTTATATTACTATACTAAATTTACTTTTTTAGACTCAGGGGACCTCAAACGGATATTTCTGGAGAAAACTAGAAATCGAAAATTTGATACGATTACAATATTTCCTCTTACTACCATTATACTCTGTCCTCTACTAACCGAATACTAGTATGCTCTTACTACAAAACTACAAACTGTTTTTTTTTACAGGAGGATGGTATAATAACGGAATGCTGTATCAATCACGATTTGGGCATCCTAAAGACGCATATAGGACCAGCAGACCTCATAAAAGATTTATGGTATCAAAACGAAGAATGGTAAATGACCAGTTTTTGGCAGTCTCTTTATTTTATTAAATGAAATTTATTTTATTTTATTAAAAAAAAAAAAAATCTGTTGAATTTATTGTATCAATAATTACCATGACTGAATATTGTTGAAGCTTAAAATAAATTTTGTTACTTTTTAATTTTATGTATAGAAATCAGTTAAATAATATAGTATTCCAATCTCTTTATTTATATTATAATCTTTTATTAATAAATTTAATAATTACAAAACTTTTATTAAATTTCAGGGTGCTGAAAGTGCCGCTCAATATAATTTTCCAGATGGTGTATATGATCCATCTGATGGCATTCCTCTACATAGACGTTTTCTACTCTAACCTAAACGGCATCTAAATTAATCACTTCATCCAAAGGGGTAATTAGAAATTATTAAAAAAATAATAAGTTGCATGCCACCATTTCCTATTTATGGAATTACTATTCTTTACAAATTGGAAAATAACAAGATATTAAATGTAAAAATTGAACAATATATGACATGCAATGAAACATCTCTTTATGGATACGTCTGAATACTGAGCTCATTTTAATAGCGGTATATTTTCCAAATTGTCGACAAATACATATATATGGTGAATAGCTTCATTAGCACCAATAACCATAGGTAAAATTCTTTTCGTTCAATGGCAAAGGAAACGTATTTACAAGTTTTTATTTCATATTCTTTTTTAGCGAATTTCAATTGTCCTTCAAAATTAAAGTTATTTTCTTGCTTGAACTTTATTATTTAAATTTGGTCAAAGAATATTCCATTATAAACTCCGCCTAGTTGTTTATTTCTTCTGTGTTGCTTCCAAATCCAAGAATTTATACATTTACCCATTGCAGGTTGTTGTAGGAGGTCGCACTGCGACCTGAAAAATCTATTGTGCCCATTGATAGTTCTTAAAATCTCTGATTGTGCATTAAAATTAAGAGCCAACAAGAAATAATTAGATTTAGACAGTATAATTAGGGAACGGATTAGCTTGGTGGTAGCGCGCTGGAATGGCAAGCGGAGGTGCCAGGTTCGAGTCCAGCCTGCTACACTTAAATTTTTTCTTCTCAGAAGCCTCTTACAGCTTACTGTGTTGCCTGTAAGGAGAGCCCACTGTCCTAGGCCAGCAGTGCACTGAGAAGGCTCCGATCTTTGGGGTACCTATATGGACCTAGAAGGGCTTTGGAGAACATAGGGCTTGGTCCCTCCCTCCACAGACAATAAAAAAAAAAAGTATAATTTCTGATCAATAGGTTGTTTTTGACACTAATTCTCTTGGCTTCCTTACCATAACAAGTGGCAGTAGTTGGAAGTGAACCATTTAGATTAGTAATCATGATAATCAATGCACAAGAATGCCTGATAGTGGTAGAATATATTAACGAAAGGTTGAATAAGAAACAATTATATTTCTTATCTTGAGTGAATTGCATTTTTAATTATCGTTAGAATTTTTATTAAATAAGTTATTTTTTATAAAATAAGTTATGACAAAGTTCTTTTACACTTTTTTTTTTGTTTTTGATTTAAAAAAATCTTAAAGTAGCTTATTTATTGCTTTTCTAATCTTTTTATTTTTCTGTTTCAGTAACATAACCAATTAAAACTGGATGAATTAATTTCTGTTTCGTTTGAAAAACTAAAAGACTTAACTTTTATGTAGAGAATGTTACTTATAAATTAGATTTTATCTCTTAATGAATTAAAAACTAAAAATAAATCTATAAAAATAAAAGTGCAAATATAAAGTACACTTACTTATAAAAATTAAGGTACTAATTATATCATGAAATATGTATAACAAAACTAAACATAATGAAATCTATAATAGTGAAAGTCTTAATTTTATGAACTTTACCTCAAAAAAAAAAAAAAATGTAATAATTTATATTCAAATAAAGATACGATTTATTATTTGTTAAATGATGGTGAGTAAAATTATTTTAACTCAATTTTATTATTAATAGTGAAATAATACAAACTTTTGTCTAAATTAAATTTATATTTTTTATAACTTCCATTACAAAAAAAAAAAAAAAAAAATGGAACTCAGAGGAAGTTAACTACAAAATTAATTACTTGATAAATAATGTCTACAATTACTTAAGTTTGATATCACAAATGCGAGGTCATTGCTGAATTTTTTTTTCGAATAACATGATTGTCACATAGGGGAAAAAATAATAAAGCATCAAATGTTGACATAACTTGATAATGAGCGTTTGGTATAAAAGTTGGAAATAATGTATGTCGTCTCATTACATTAATTTCAAAAATGTTCAGACAAAGTTTGTACTTTGTACTTCTTGAAGCGTATTTCTTGTAACCTTTAGCATGTTAGGTAAAAAACAACTTTTTACTTCATTTATAGGTTTGCTTTGATTTTTACATTCTCTTATTGCTTTAAGAGGAAGAATTGCATTCTTGTCAGTTTTTACAAAATTAATGTTAATCAGAAATGCTGAGGTGGCCAGGAAAAAAAGGTGAAGTATATATATATGCTGGATAACCACAATGGTCCACAATGCTGGATAACATCTGTGATTTATTCACATCATGCTTCATTTTGTTAATTCTGACCGATTTCGGATTCATGCCCATCGTCAGTGCAAGGCTATCAATTGCTTGAGAGTAGAGAGTTGACTTCAACTTAATGTTTCAGAAATATAAAGTTGAATTCAACTCTCTTACAGTGGGCTTGATATCATTACTCTTGATGATGGGTGTTAATCCGAAACCGGTCAGAACTAAGAAAATGATACCATACTAAGACGGATAAAATCATACATATATATATATTTATAATGAAAGCATAACATAGAAATAAACTTCAACGTATAATTTCTTCTAAATCGATTTTCCTTGAAACTTAATGCTAGAATTTATGTAACTCATTTATTTGAGGATTCTAATAGATTCTTGTAAAACTAACACCAAGAAGCGCTTGTCATCTCTACCATAATATAAGCGTCACAGATGCTTTATACTGTGCTTATATTCGCTTAAGCGGCACCGACGTTGACTGGCTTCCAGTTTAAGCAACAAACTCTGCTCAAATTCCCAATTATGAAAGCAATTCTAATTTTAATCAATAATAACAAGAATCTTCAATCAGACAAGAAGTCTTAGCGTAGAATTTTCAATACTGGAATCACTTAATAGATCAATAGTCTGCAATATCAAGAAGTATTATGTTCGGCCAAACTCCTTACTAGGTAAACCTGCATTATAAAGTGTGAATAAAACTATATAAGTTGTGCGTATCTTTGAATCAGCATATTTCCTAGCATTAACGGTATCTCCTATTGTAGATGATTCAGCATTCAAGAGATTGTGTCTTAAAAACTAACATATAAGCTTAGTTTTTCACTTCCTGTATTTCTTTGATTATTTAGCCGACTAATTGTTAAAAAAAAAAAATCCATCTTTGAAGACTATTTGTTAATTAGAATTCGAGTAAAAGTCGGGTCAGTGTTTCATCCGATTTTTTTTTTTTTTTTGAACAAGGGTATTTCACTCAGAATTGAAGTTATTGAATAGAAATTTATATAGGTTTATATAGGATCATGTGGTTTCATGCTTTGATTTTGTAGATTTAGCTTAAGTTTTTTTTGAAAATATGGCTGGGTCCGCAATGCGGTATTTTATCCGTTGTAGCATGCATATTGGTTTTGTTCCTGACCGGTTTCGGATATTCATCCATCGTCAGAGCAAATTCACCAGTTCGTGTAGGAGAGTTTCACTTCAACGAAATGTTTCTCTAGACTCACACTTGTTGGTTGTTTATGTGGAAGGTTATCATTACATACAACCTTCCCACATACATACAACCAACAAGTGTGAGTCTAGAGAAACATTTCGTTGAAGTGAACTCTCTACACGAACTTGGTGAATTTGCTCTGACGATGGATGAATATCCGAAACCGTCAGGAACATAACTAATATGCATGCTACGACGGATAAAATACCGGATCTTAAGTTTTTTGTTATAAATGAATCTGCGATTTTGATAACCTGCAACAAGCAAGGGGAAGATGGAGCATATTGATGTTTATCACTTCCCGTCAGCCTTTACTGTATCGAAATCAAGTTTAATTCTATACAAAGAATTATAGTCTGGCCTAATGTGTATCCAAAAAAGGAAGGTAGCAAATGGAGAGAAAACAGAACTAGAATGCCTGCCCCTTTGAGGTAATTTTTTGTGTTGTTAGGCTGGTATACCAGCAAAACGCCAATACCTCGAAAAGTGGTTAACCACTTCCCCCATTATGGTAGAGCATTTTGGTTTAGTTCAATTTAGCAGTTTATAGTATTGCGTAAAATAAAATAACATAGGTAATTGCTTTAAAGTTAAGTACTATTAATTAAACATTGTAATATTTAAGGTTATTAATAAAGATTTTATTATGTTTTTTAACTTCTAACATGCTAGCGTTTGGGTAGGCATGCCAACAGACAATTTAAATAGTACAGAAGAAATTGTTTTCAAACTTTTTCCCCTGGTTATTAATATGGTAAGAAAATAATAAAGTGGTCTAAATTGCAGGTGCTCACCCAGAAGGTAGCTCCTTAACTTCAGCATTAGCCAGTGGTGATAGTTCTTGTGTAATCAGTATGGAAAGTAGCAGTGGAGAACAGGAACAAGGGTCAAGAAAAAAACGTACACCAGAAGAAGAAATACCATTTGGAAGATTATTACGCCCAGTTTGTAAGCGTATAGAAGTATGGACAAAATGTTTCGTTACGATTAAAGCGAGAACTAAAGAAACTTAGATCACTTCTTAAATATGATGAACATATTACTTCTCTGACTACAGATCGTAAATCACTCCAGACCGCTGCTAAACGTCCTCTTTCTAAAATAGAAAAATAAAAAATCGGGCAACGAAAAAGCACTTGGTTTAAAAAAAAACATGCAATATGTTCAAATCTCATACCGACATACGCAATGACTTACACATTACTAAAGCGTACAAACTGACTTAGATGTTCTCCTGCTAATCTTCTTATTTCCAAAAAACGTTCACCCTCTCTGAATTAACCACATTTTACAGTACTTACCAACTAAAGATCTTCGCGATATGATTTAATTACCTCAGAAATTCTTCGCCACTTTCCCAAAAAAGCAAGAGTCTATCTCATGTACATTTACAATTCAGTATTCAGAATTACATATTTTCAGCTCTTATAGAAATTCTCTGTTTATAAAAAAACGAAAATTTAAACGGGGGTACTGCATATACAAAATAATAAATGTAATTCATTTTTTGTCGAACAATAATAGTTTTATTACAAAGAAAAATTACTTGTGAATAAAAAAAAAAATCTGCTTAATTAAAAAGTATTATTTGAAAATGAAATCCGTTTTTCATCTTTGACTAAAAACTGCATTCAATAATTTATTCTTCAATAAACTTTCATTAATTGTTTTCTGTAGCGGCAAAACTGCATAAACAGCAGTGCTGATTCATTTCTTTCTAGCAGCGAGAATATCGACGAGTCTAGCCATAACTGACCGAACGTGATAATTCAGGCACTGTTTTTGACAGGCCTTAGATACATAGCGGTGCCTATATTTTCTGTCAACCGAATATAGTAGTTGTGGTAGGAAAAGCGTTCACCTTCTCTGACTTAACCACATTTTAAAATACTTAACAACTAAAGATCTTCGCGAATGATTTAATTATATCACAAATTCTTCACCACCTTACCAAAAAAGCAACAGTATCAAAGATATTTTCCACGATGGCCGGCTTCATTTTGTGGTCATCAAATAGTTTCGGGCGTTCGCTCATCATCAGCATGTCTTAATAACATAGACTTGCACATAGCAATATCAGTTTATACACTGACTTCTATTCTAATTGAACATTTCCATATTTGTTGCCCTACAATGGCATATCATTTTCCTTCACACTTCATTCAACCTTCTTAACACTTCTTCATAGTTAACTTGTGTTTATAAATGTGATTTAAATTTTGTATGTTTAGAATTCTTCTTGATCTCCATTTATTATAATTTGATATTAATTCTTGCTTATATATATATATAAAATATGATTAATTTCTATTTTAACTTCTGCAGAAGCCTCAAGAAAATTCAGAACGATGGTCATAACTGAGGGAACAGGAATGGGATCAAGTATGTCTGGTAGTTCCTGTGGGCAAGGTGGAAACTGTCAGTAATCATCTCCATGATTGTCACAACATGAACTCGTTCATTTTCTAAATAAATTGGAAATATTTTTGTCTGTGTGTGCCACACAAAACTTCGGATAACCTCACAGGATGGTGAATACTCCATAAGCGACCAAATTTCCAAGAATAATTGATCCTTTAATCATCTTCCCAATTCATTTGTTTCCTTGCCTATCCAAAGTAATTAAAGTTCTCTCTATCCATCCATCCATCTCCGGCACTACAGCCCGGCCCGGGCCCTGGCCTCCAAAAGAAATTGTCGCCATCGGTCTCGATTCTCAACCATTGTCCACCATCTTGTTGCTCCCAGCCTTACGGCCTCCTTTCCTACTTGGTCCAGCCATCTCGATCGTGGTCTTCCTTTCCTTCTTGTTTCAATTGGCTTAAAACTCATGATCTTCTTTGGAACCCTATCATCATCCATACGTAGCACATGTCCCACCCATCGTAGCCTATTTACTTGTATAATAGTATTAATAGGGGTATCGCCGAACTTTTCATCCAACTCCCGATTATACAATCTCCTCCAGACACTACCCTGTCTCACTGGTCCATAAATTCTTCTTAAGATTTTCCTCCCAAAAATAGATAGCTTCTGCTCATCTACCTTTTTCAGGACCCAGCATTCAGAACCGTAAGTAAGGACCGGCCTGATTAATGTTTTATAAAGGGTCACTTTCGTGTCTTTATTGATAACCTTTGATTTAAAATGTTTTAAAAGCCCGTAATAACTTCTGTTTGCTGCCAATATTCTTTTTTCAATTTCTTTAGATATGTTATTACTCGCATCCACAAAGGTTCCCAGATATACGAAGCCCTGCACCTTTTCAAATTTATAATTTTGAATTTCGAGGAATGACGATCGGGTGTCAGCACCTACCACCATATACTTTGTCTTGCTTTCGTTGATGACCAGCCCCATATTCCTAGCGGACGCTTCTAATGCTTGGAAGGCTGCTTTTAAGCCTGATTCGGACCTACAGATTATATCAATGTCGTCTGCATAGGCTAGCAGTTGCACTTGTTTATTAAAGATATGTCCACTAGTCTGTAATTGGGAATGCCTTATCACTTTTTCCAATGCTATATTAAACAGTAGGCACGCCAGAGCGTCTCCTTGCTTTAGGCCATTTATTGTGTGTAAGGGTTCCGATATACTGGACTGGATCCTTATTTGGCACTTTGAGTTGGACATGGCTATTTCAGTCATGTTGATGAGTTTACGGGGTATATCTAGTTCCCTCATAGCATTGTACAGCATTTTCCTATTGACTGAATCATATGCCGCCTGGAAATCTACAAAAAGATGATACGTGACTATGCCATATTCAATAGTCTTTTCCAATATTTGCCGTAGGACGAATATCTGGTCAGTAGTTGACTTGTCCTTCATAAAGCCACATTGATAATCCTTTATCTTTTCCTCGGCGTACGGTAACAGTCTATTAAATATTATATTAGATAAAACTTATAAGCTGTATTGAGTAAAGAAATACCCCTGTAATTTTTACACAATAGAGGATCACCTTTCTTGTGAATCAAACAGACTATCCCATTGTTCCACTCCTCAGGCATCCTTTCCTCTGTCCATATGGTTTCGATAGGGTGAGCAAATTCCTTGACAAAGTCAGGTCCAGCAATTTTGAATAATTCTCCAGGGAGTCCATCTGAGCCCGCAGCCTTATTATTTTTTAATCTTTCAAGTGCTTCATATACATTATCATAAGAAGGCACAAGATCCTCTCTATCATCCATAGTATCTTCTCTTTCCTCAGGTACCTCAAAGTTTTCGATAGGGTTCACTGTTCTAGTGCCCAATAGCTCCTGAAAGTGTTCGGTCCACCTTCTCAGTACACCGGCACTATCATTAATGAGTTCACCTTCTTTACTCCTACATGCATTAGTTCTTGGCTGGAACTCTCGCCTCTGATTGTTCACCTGCTTATACATATCTCTGCTCAATCGCTTACTTTTGAATTCCTCAATCATTTTGAGTTGCCCAATATCATAAATTCTCTCCTTTAGAGCTATATCATAAGTTATATAGAGCTTTAACTTTCGACCTTTCATCAAGAAATCTGAAAATAAAGCGACTATTTTGCTCCCAGTGCTAACAATACACAATATATGTGAAGTTAGCAATAAGAAACTTTTCCAAATATTTATAGTTTTTGTTTTTTTCCTCTTCGCTATAATAAATAAATAAATTGATTATGCTTTAAACTAAAGAAAATGTTACTTTATTCCACTTTTTTTCCCAATTTCTACTTTATTTATTCTATTTTGCCATAGATGAACTCCAATTGTAATCAACTAAATATAATAAAAAAAAAATGTTTTCTTTAAAAAATCCTGTGGCCATTGCGGTATAAACATGCTATTATTATTAATATCACTGACAATTTTATAACTTTACAAAATCAAGCACACATTATAAATATATTAAAAAACGCATAAAAAGAGGCATGCAGTAACCAGAAACAGAGCATGCAGAAAAAAAGAAGTCCAACATGAATCATTAGAAATATATATAAATAAAGGCAGGCAAAAACAAAGAATAAAAGAATAAAATCTTTGTTTTATTTTCTATTTTTGAGTAGAATGGCAACAAAACTTGCAAGAATAAAAAAAAATTAAAGAGAAAAAAAAAATTAAAATATGTAATAATAATATTTTTGATTTACTGTTGTATCGATTAATAATAATCGGAAAGGGTAACGTAGTGCTATAGGAAGTTAGTAAGTAATTGGATGCGGTGTCAGCCATATTATCCAACATAACTCAGAGAATTACCATTTCGGCAGTCAGGAACAAAAGGAAATATCCGTTTTGATATTCCCTGAGTCCAAAAAAGTGGTTTTTAGAAATTGGTTCCTGTGTTTTTGTGTGTGGGACAGCATATCTCAAAAAAGAAAAATCGCAGAATGTTCAAACTAAATATTTCGTTCAAGTGCTATCGGGAGACGTGAGAATAAGCTTTTAGTAAAAATCTTTCAAGTGGAAGGTCCACTTTACTGAATGGTTAAAACCCAAGCCAGAAGCAGGCGAAAGAGTTCATTAAGAGCTATGCGGTAAAGCTTACGGCGGAGCTGCTCCAACAAGGCCGAGTGGCAAGTGGAGGACGGTGGCCCTGTTCAGGGGCCACTGTAGGCTCAATAAACAGATGCATCGCATGGGCCTGACAATGGATAGCCTATGTAGGTTTGTCAGGAATAGGAGAAAATGGCAGTGTGAGGGGCTTGTGTGGCTGAGGCTTCGCCTCTTCGATGAGGAAAGGCTGGTGCCTGCAAGCTTCACGCAGAGGACTCCTTTGGGACTGTTCAGTTTTATTAAGCAGACAGGTCTCGAAAGTGTGCATTAAGTGTGGGTACCCCTCGGACCATCCAGCCAAAAGTCCGTTCAGGGACTGGGCTAAGAGTACCCTAGGTCGTGGATGTCAGAATATATCCATGGGAATCGCAGTGACGTAGGCTTGGTAGCCGATCCCCCACAAAGTCTAATCTAACCTACCCTCATATCTTGCAGCACAATTTGCCAATCTAAAAAAATTCTGTTATTAACGTTTCTATCTGGACAGAATGTTTACTATATTGGAGTCTCAGTTAACTCATAAAACTATGTTTACTTGATCTTATTTCCAAGAGAACTCCGCATAAAATCATTGGCCCAGAATCAGTCCTGCCCGAGAACCTTAAAAAGGGAAAACCAATTTTCCCAGGAAAATGTTTCAAACAAAATAAGAGAAATCTTCATGTGAATAATATGTAAATAAAGTAAAGAAAATCATTATAACTATTTTTTGTAATAATTAAAAAAAGAAACTGGAATAAACCTCCATTTAGTGAAATGAATAAAGAAAAAACTAATTTTTCCTGGTCACGTAACCTGAAAATGATTTCAAGTGAATTCTCTCATAAAACTCAATTTCCGAAAACATTAGGAAATTAACTAATACTTCCTCTTCAGTAAGAACAATATAATATTTACCTATTAAGTTTTTGTAAATTAGATCTTATGTCACAAACTTCTACTTCTCTTACTGTATAATTATTTATCTTCAATTTTATATCAATGGGAGGATCTAAACTTAATGCAACCATTTTTTTTTATATTTAGAAAGCTTAAACTTACCCCTCTAGGAAAGAAGTTTGAAATAAAAGTGATAGGTTTCTCTATTTATAGTTAGTTATAACAAATTTAATGGAATCAATTTGTGAGTTTTATGTAGAAAATCATAGAAAATGGAAAAACTATTCAGTAAATAAACATTTCCGGTCAACGGATTTTTGTCACACTCAGAATTTTGGCAACATATTTAATTCTAATTAGTATTATTTAGATGAAGGAATTGTATATAATAAATTAAATTACCACTTTCGAGGGAAACAATTACCCAACAACATCCTCTCCCAAAAGCCACCTTAAATAATATTTTCGAGCAAATCTCAAACAAGTGAAAAAAAACTATTCAAAGAGGTACAACTTTGATTGAGAAATTTTGACAGGTAACTTAACTGCCGGATACCTAAACCGAAGACCAACTTTGTGCTATTTCATTTTTTTTTTTTTTTTTTTTAGCTATGTTGTTCACATATAGAGAACACACACAGAATTTTCTAAAAAACCATTTTTTTCTGACTCAGGGGACCTCAGGAACGTGTTACAAGGTCAAAAATAATAACAAATCTCTAAGAATAAAAGTGCCAACATTAAGAATAGTTACTTTAACAATTGAGATAATAATTCTGCCAAAAAAATAGACTTAATAAATACAAACAGTATGAGATCTATTATCATTGAAATTTACTTTAAAAAGAAAACTATAACCTTAGACAATATATTTTATGTTCAACTGTGTTCTAAATAATAATGATAATAATAAATTACATTTATTTTTTTTATAGTTTTTATCACAATAAAAAATTACGTATCACAATTATAAAATAAAGTAGAACATTAACTGTATACAATCACTTACATTTAAAAATCATAAATACTTATCACGAGGTCATTGCAAAAGATTTTTTTGTTATATGTGATTGACATGACAAAAAAAAAAAAAAAAAAAATGAATTAATGTAACGCAATGTTGACATGACTTGATAATGAAGTTTAGTATAAAAGTTGGAAGTCAAGCAGTGTATCATTACTTTAATTTTAAAGTTTATCATTACTTTAAAAATGTTCAGACAAAGTTTGTTCTTTATACTTCTTGTAGCGTTCGTCTCCTTCAGCATCACAGGTAAAATACAACTTTTTAGTAAATTTATATAATTGCTTTCATTTCTTTTTACTTTCTCTTACTAATTGTAAGAGAATGTATTGGAATCGTGTTAAATGTTCTATATCGAATTTTCACCAGAAATATACGTTTTGAGATCCCCTGAGTCCGAAAAAGTGATTTTAGATATTTGTCTGTGTGTGTGTGTTTGTGTGTTTTAATTTAGTATAAATGCTTGCATGGGATCTGAGAATAAGGTTTTTAACAAAATCAGACAACCGGAAGTACGAATTTACTGAATGGATTTCAATTTTTAGCAATTTTCTCGAAAATGACAACCCCCAAAGATTTTCTTTAAACTACGAATATCAACTATACATATACTGAGCAACAATTTTTGTTTGAAACTTTTCTCCGGGAAAATTCATTTAAGGAAACTTTTGGGGGGTGGGTGGAATTATGTTTTCCTTTACAGTGCTATTTCAGTTTATTGTTTTCCAAAGGGCTATCTTAATTGATCATACAGTTCTGTCATGTAAACAATATTAATTACAAATAAATAGATTGCCGAAATTCCGAGGCTCAATTGAGCATAATCGGAATACTTCTGCTTTTAATAGTAAGAGAAAATAATGTTTAGCCTTTAGCCTAGGCACTTGCCAATTGTTTTAAAGCACAGTTTAGTTTACTGAATAGTTTGAGAGGAACGTCTTCTAAAATTTCAGTTTTAGTTGTTTTTATTAATATACATATTTTTTAATTTCTAAATTTCATGCATTGAATAATAATATATATTGCTTCATAAAATGTTTAAAATATGACTGCAAAAAGGGAATTTCTTTCTAGGAGCCAAAGTCCGATAATGGATAGTGTTGTCTGTAACGGGACAACACTGTCCGAAGGCCGGCATTGCACTGACAAGGCTCCGGGCGCTAGTTATCATAGATGTTGTTGCGCCTTTTAAAAAAACGAAAAAAAATTACACTAAAACGGATAATAAAATATAAGGGTGTAACAAAAGTTTGCGCGTTATTTTCGCCTAATCCTGAACAGTACTTTACTAGTTTGCCAACGTTTCTTATTAGGGGCACCTTTCAGTCTACCACTTTCAGTTTATGTTAGAATCAGCTTATGGAATGAGCTATGGGATATGTGAGCGATTTAAGAAATGACCTAGATGAATCTAGAAAAATTCGGACTGTTTGGAGTTTTTTGCTCCAGGTATCGGGAGGACATCAAATTGTTGACTCATAGATGAGTTCAAGCTGTAGAAAATTATGGCCTA
Source organism: Triatoma infestans (assembly GCA_011037195.1). NCBI lineage: Eukaryota > Metazoa > Arthropoda > Insecta > Hemiptera > Reduviidae > Triatoma > Triatoma infestans. The sequence continues at coordinate 55,962 of JAAEAF010006176.1, read as the reverse complement.
TATTTCGAATGGAATGAGCTTCATCCTATAGGTCGCAGTGGAATGAGGCTCGCCTTCCCCGTTCGAATCTAATCTAATATTTCGAATAGTAAACTTAGTAGGTGTGTAGAGCGGCTCTGAGAGACTGGACTCGGAGGGAACATAACCGATACTGGAGGCTGAGTACTGGAGCGAAACACGGCAAAATGGTTATGCCAGAGCTGTGTGAAAGAAGGACCAGATACATCCTGGGTCTAAGCAGGTATCAGATCTCTCTGATAACGGGCCTGTTTACTGGGCATGGCAGGTTCAAAAAACATCTACACAAGGTGGGGTTAGTGGATGTAGAGTCCTTGTGCAGACTGTGTCAGGAGGAGGAGGAAACGGCCTCTCACCTGTTGTTTGATTGCGTTGCAATCGGCAGACTGAGGTACGAGATCTTCGGCACGTTGAGACCGGAGGAAATCGTGCTCCAGGAGGGACTGGTGGGGAAGGTTTTGGACCTCATGAAGAGGGGAGGCTTCCGCTACTAGGTTTGAGGGGTTGGCACAATAAGCCTCAATGGGAGGCTGCGGTGCCTGGGTTTTCCCCCTGCAGCATTCTAATTCTAATTCTAGTAGATGTGTAAACAAACTATTTTTGAATAGTACCTAAAATGAAAAACGCATAATTTTGTTACACCCCAGTATTAGATCATTATTTTGTTTATTGTTCCTCGAATTGTAAATATAATAAGTAAATAATAATAAAAATTAATAAAATTGTCTAAATTGCAGATGCCAGTAGTGGAGAGTCAGCAGCCAGTGGCCAAGGACATGGTATTACTTACATTGATACTCTGCACGGTCAAGAAGAACGTCAAGGAAAACAAGATTGTGAACAGACTCAAGAAGACAGTCAAGGACAAGATTGTGGACAAAGAAAAAAGCGGTCAGCAGAAGTAGGAGTACCAGTAGAAATACGATTTAGAAGAACTATTGGACCAAAAGGTACTCTGACTATTTCTAATTTAATTTTTTATAATTCCATCGAACATCATTGCCTAGTTGAATCTGGGTACAGATGATGTGTGTTGTGTGTGTAACACACAACTGGCACAGTTACTTAACTTGTACTTTACTGAATAAAAAGAGTATAGAGGATGGGGGACCGAGCCAGGAGTGATGAATAGTAGCGTGAATGGTATAGTTGGCTGTTGTGTAAGTCCCTTGAAGAGTGTTGTGGCTAGTTAGAACTCTTGCTTGTTCTAACAGTGGTGAGCTAGTAGTGTGGCTTAGTGAGATAAACATATCATGGTACGAGTTGAATTTTACTCTTTTATCTGGTGTTTGATTCGTACTCTTCATAGTTGAATCTGGTGGCTGATTGTTAAGCTTCTCAGAGGGGTCGGCTTTTTTCAATTTCTTTTATCGCCAGGAAAAGAGCTTCTAGATGAGAGACAGGCTGTTGTCGAAATTGAAGCCCATTCGCCAATACATTGTAATGGAGGCGTGACAGAGGGTGAAATGAGCAGTTGAATATAGGTTCAGTGGTGGCGCCTTGATGTGTTGCTAATGGAATGGCAAATTTGCTGGCGACTGGTTTATTATTTGAGGGATGATGATGATGTTTTTATTCAAATTAAACAAAATGAATATTTATTAATTACTAAATGTGACCAATTCCTAAAAACTTAGAAAAGGAAAAAATTATATGTAAAAAGAATATTAGATCAGTAAGCATGGAATGTGAAGTTTCTGTCAACAATGCTAATCTGAATATATCAAATTTTGACTTATTTACTTTACTTCTTTTTTTTACTTTCAATTCAAGCTTCAGGAGAAAGGTTGCACAAATTTTCAGGATAAAGAATTTCAGAATAGAAAAGTTTTTAGCAAATGGTCTGTATGATATATGTGTGTGTGTTGTATGATGTGTGTGTGTGTGTGTGTGTGTGTGTGTGTGTGTTTTAAGCGTGGCTTAATTTCAACTAGTTTTCTGAGTTTACCTTTACCTTTACTCATCTCCTTTTACAGTTGGCTTATTTGCTATAAATAAAATAACCTCTGTATTTCCTTTGTTTTTCTTTTCCTGAAAAATGTCTATTTATTGATTATTCAAAATAATTTACTAAGTATATCTGAATATATTTATTACTATTCTGACTTTTGTAGAAACCGCAAGATCATTCAGAACGTCTATCGAAACAAATGCTGAAGGAAGCGGAAGTGGCAATGCTGGGAGTACTTGTACTGACTGTCCTCAGTCATCTTCATGAATATCATAACATGATATGTTTATTATTACCGAATAACATTCGTTGAATAAAAAAATTGTGATTATCTTTGTTTTGTTGTATTGTATCATAAAATCCTTATTCTTTTCTTCTTATTTTATTACTTTTCTATCTACAGGACTCGGACCACATCAACGTACCTTTTTGCCTTTGAGCGGCACCTTTTGGAAAATGTCCGCCTCCCGGAGGTCATTCCCACATCGTCCAGACATCTCAGCTTTGGACGTCTCTTTTTTCTGGTGCCTATATACTGCGATTCTCATACTTTCATTAGTCTGGCACCCATACACCTCACCTCATACCTACCGGGCTATGTTCCGCAACACTTTCTTTTCCCAATATCTCAGTATCCTCCTAGTCTCTGCTGTCACTACCCAACATTTAAGGCGAATAGCTCGATCAGCTTTATAATGTCATTTAAATAGTTATGTTTGCGGCACGAGACAAGTTCTTAGACCTAAGGATTTTTGCAATGCATAAAAACAACTATTTCCGGCGGCTTTAATTTCCGCGCTAATGTCATTCGCTTCATTAACTAACGAATTTAGGTATTTGAAGCCCATGGAAAATTTTGGAGAAGCTCTGACTTAAACGCCTGTATCCTCTTCTTCAATTACAAAAAATTATACCTAACCATCACTTTGGCTTTCGAGCCCTTCACTCCACCATTCAACAATGCCATCGCGTTGTAGACACCATTGCATCCTCCCTTGAGAAGAAGCAGTATTGCCTGGGTACCTTTCTTGATGTCGCACAAGCGTTTGATAGAGTTTGGTATTCGTGCTTGCTGTGGAAGCTCAAGAGCGTCCTATCGAGCACCTATTTCATAATCTTAAATTCCTATTTGTCTGGCCGACATTTCTGGGTCAACCATGGCTCGGTCATTTCTCCTATATATCCTATTCAAGCTGGCGCCCCGCAAGGGAGCATTCTCTGTCCTCTTCTCTACACTATACACACTGTTGACATCCCCACTTCCCCTCATACACTGCTCTCCACTTTTGCAGATGCTTTCTTCTGCCATCCTCTCCCTGCATAACGATCCCATATTCGCATTGAGAATCTTCAAAGCTATTTAAACTCACTGGAAACCTGGTGCAAAAAATGGCGAACAAAAATTAACGAGATAAAATGCCAATACACTACTTTTAAATTAAGACGGACTACATTGCCCACTTTATGTTATAATGGTATTTCTCTTCCAACTGCTGACTATGTACGCTACTTCGACATACGGCTCATCTGGAACCCCCATACACGACTAAAAAGACAAGACCTCAACAGACGATTTAAACTATTATCACTACTATTCGGCAGACGATCTAAACTATCCCTACAATATAAAAGACTGATTTATCTGGTATTACTCACACCTATGTGGACATACGCTATTGAACTATGGGGTTCAACCAAAAATTCCAATTCCCGCCGAATCCAGTCATTCCAATCCAAAATCCTCAGAAAAATTGTCAATGCCCCCTGCTATGTATCAAATCTCACCCTACATCAAGACCTCAATATTCCTTAGATAACTGGAGTTGCTAAAACCAAATACAAAAAGTTCCATCTGTCCCTCTCTGCTCACTCTAATCCTTTTGTACGCCAACTAAGTTCCTCTACCCTTCAGATAATCCTCCCAGACGATTGAAACGCCGCTGGCCTCGAGACTCTCTAATGAATAACCAAGTTATTAACTAAGTAAAACCATATATTTTTTTTTTTATTGAGCCTCATTGCTGGGAGAGTTCTCCATACAAGCGACTCTGATGGTTTGATCTTTCCGGACATTTACTATTGTATTTAGATACAGATGTAATTTACAAAATGAAAAAAAAAAAAAGGTATTTGAAAATTTCAGATAGAGGAATTTCAAGTTGGTTTGCGCTCAATGAGACTTTGAAGCCAAAAAACCAAAGTTCTCTTAACAACAGCCTTCTCAAATTCCTCCATGCTCCTATAGTGTTGGAGCAGTCCACGAAATCCGCGTAAGCTATAAGTTGCAGCAGCGTATTAAATATACCAAACACAGGTTGACCACTACTTACAGTCCTTAGAATATATTATACATTTTCTTTTACAATGGCCCTTAGAGGTTCTCAAAACTAACTAATCCAATAATCGTCTTCACAGTTGTTTATTGTCAATATTAATCACGTTTCCCTTTTTAGTCCAAGGTAAGCAATGTTCTCTTTAATAAGTTGCATAGAACTTTAATAAATTTAAAAGTTGGATATCGAGGAGCGATCAAAAGATATATACAAGTAAAGATTGTATTGGGGGTAAATTAACTTAGATATATTATGTTAATTGATTATTATAATTTCTATGTGGATCTTCTCAAAAGGGATCTCGTGAGGACTGTGTTTATACAGAAGTTGGAGAGGATGAAAAAACAAATATATAGATTCCAAATATATAATTAAAATAACCAATATATGTCAGAAATAAATAAATACAATATTGTGATATAACAACATATTAAGTGCCTTGTCATTTAGGAGAAATTGCTTTTTTTAAACTTACATATTTTACATATTTACTGTCTTGGGCACTTCCACCAATCACTACTGTACATGCTTTTTCTAATCACAGATTTCACTCCTTTTACGATATAAATTTTGTACTGAACCTCCCCCCCCAAAAAAAGGGTCCACCTTATATATTCTACGTCTACCCCTAGGGAAATTCCCTTTGTCCTAAATAAACGTAATGATAGGGGAAGGCCAGGTATCTCTGTTTCTTTTGTGCTTTTCAGCTTTCAAAAAACCCAACTTTATAAATATGTACATTGGAAAAATTCCCTATTTTACAACCATAAAATCAAGGATATAGTTTGATACAATTTATATTTATTAATTCTTCCAAAGATGTACATATTACATAATGCTCTCCCTGCATATTACATAATGCAAACAAAAAATTTTTTGTTTGTACTATACATGATTGCAACAATATCTGAGTATCACTGATTCAAACAATATGTTTGAATTAAGAAATCTGCAATAGTTACATAAAAATAAAATATGGTATTTTGATTAATTGATTAAAGCCATAAATTACAAAAAATATAAAATAAATATAGAAAACCTTACAATATAACTAAGCAATTTAAATTTTATCATTTTTTTTTTTTTAATTATTAATATTACAGATAATAATAAACGAATAATAAATGAATTAGGAGCATTAAATAATATTATATTATAACTAAATGTGCATTTCCTTTCTCCTTTCTCCTTTTATTATGTTTTCCTTATTTCCTTCTGATCATCAGAGTCCAAAAAACTGATGTTTGTCATGGTGTAAATACAATCTTTGGCAAGGGCCAAGGATTTAGTCAGATGGGTTTCTAGATCATTATCAGACATTTTATCCACACCATGAAAAACTTAATGAGTCCTCTCTGGCATTATGATCTTCAGACAGCTGGTATTCGCCTTTATATAAGCTTTACTTCCTTGCCTTATAGCAAAGTTGCTGCTTTCTTCTTCCTTATTCATATGCTGGTTATCAGTGCATTTAGTATGGTTCACATACAACATTTTTTTACTGGTAGAAAGTCAATTCCTCATTGTTTTAATCTGTGGTATTAAAACATCTTCACAATCACTGTAATCTTTATAACCATTCACATCGCTACTTCTATATTTTTTGTTTTTTCTACACGTTTCTGTACGTTTTCGAAATCTTCATTTTTGGCTTAACGATTTTACCATTACTTTTACCATAACAATGTAATATGGATTTTAAAATACAAACCAATAAGTTAATTACAAAAAATATAACATATAAAATATGTATATACAAGTATTTTTTTTATTATTCAATAAATCGATTCTGAGGAAAAATATATTACTTTTTTATCAATAAATATATTTGTAACGTCTTGATTTGTAAAAAAAAAAAAAATCATTGCAAACATGTAGCAAAATACAAAAACTCACACTTGCCATAAAGTCGTCTCCAGAGAAAAAGTCACAACAGGTAATTAGTATTATTTATTTATTTATTTCAACACCCTCACTCTCTGCAATAACAGAAATGGACGAATGAAATAACTCTATGGAGATGGAACCATACTCCATGTGTTACGGGGTTAAATGATGTTTTTTTTTATTATTAATCATGGTTTAACAAAGTTAGTAAATTATATTATATCGATATATTTGTAAAACAAGAGACAATTCCACTGTTTTATAAATAAGGTATAAGTATATAATTGAGGCTTAACAATTGGAGACAAAATGAAATGGCAGTATTATGCCCTAAACTCCAGGATTTTAATGGAAAAAATATTTCTGATTATTTCGAAATATGACAAAAAACTTTTGAATCCTACAATATTGTAGAAGATAGAACTTTAACAGTAAAACTTTTAGGATTTTAAATTTGATTAACTGTTCTTCGATAGCAGTAAAAAAAATTATGAAGAAATTACAAACACGATACTATCTTTTTTTTTTTTAAATCTAAGGGCATCAAACATCTATGGTCATTGGCGTCCGGAGCCTTCTCATGCACTGCCGGCCTCTGAACAGTGTTCTCTCGTTACAGACAGCACTGTCCATCACCGGACAGTGAGCTATAGAGGCACCTAGGAAGAAAAAAATCTAAGGACAGCACAGCTGGACTCAAACCCGGGTCCTACTCGTGGAAGTCTAGTGCACTCACCACTGAGCTAATCCCTTCTCTATCTGTTCATTTCAATTCTAAACCGTCATTAATTGCAGAGAGATATCGTCTTTATGAAAGAAGGCAGAATGAAATCGAAGACATTAATGAGTACATACCAGAGCTAAGGAGTTAGCAGCAATTATCTCAGACCAAATCTAATCAGCTGTTATATACACTCACCGGCAAAAAATTCCGGCCCTTAAAAAATTACATTTAATAAATAATATAATATTGTCTGGTCTGTTTTCACTAGTTATTTTGTTTTGGCAATTATTAATAGTTAACATTTTTAGAGTAAACTGGACTTTGTACATTACATTTGTGGTATTAAAAAAATTAAATAAATCAAAAACGATTACTAGTTTGTGTACAAGATTATCAATTTGTCGAATTGATTTTTATTTGTTTTAATTTCGCTTTAGTCCCTTGACTAAGGGGATGAAAAGTAAAATTTCAAAATGCCTCTTAGTACGAGGATGTCGTGCGTGCTGTAGCACTTATTGATGATGGCCGCTCCGTCAGATATGCAGCCATTGCTATTGGTGTCCAAACACTGCGAGATGCAGTGCAGCGTTACAGAGAAACAGGCTCGTACTCAAGAAGGCCAGGTTCAAGGCGTCCAAGGGCCACTGAACTGAGGAACGACCTTTATTGACACTGACTGTTTTACGAAATCGTCATCTGGCAGCTGTTGAAGTAATTCATCGCCTCCAAGAAGTTTAAGGTGTTCAAATTTCTGAGAGAACAGTTCGAAGGAGATTGAATGAGCAAGTTTTGATGGCTTTTCATCCCACAATAGGCCCAGAACAAAGCAACGAACACCAAGTTTCTCGCTTTGTGTTTTATCAGCAATACATCAATTGGTTTAACGAGCAGTGGGAAAGTGTATTGTTTACTGAAGAGTCCCGATTTACTTTAAGGGCTCCAGATAGCCGTGAACAAGTGTGGAGGAGAAGAGATGAGAGATTTGCACAATTCAATTTCGTTCTCACTAGGTTCCATGATGGTTTGGGCAGGTATCACTTTATAAAGACGTACGGACTTAGAGATAGTTCGACGAGGTGCCATGACTGCTGCTCGGGATTTGGCGGATATACTGCAAATACATGTGGTTCCTATCATGCTGGCGATAGGTGAGGAGTGCTAATGCACGATATCGCTCATCCACATACTGCCCACATAATTCAGGCCTTTATTAATAACCACAATATTGACTTCCTAAACTGGCCTGCCCGTTCCCCTGACTTAAATTCCATAGAGCATCGGTGGGATATGCTTGGAAGACGGATAAGTGATCGGAGAGTCCTTCTGGGACGCTTCAGGAGCTAGAAAGAGCACTTCAAAACTAATGGGCTCTCATGTCACATAACTAAATTACCCGCTTGATTCAGAGCATGCCGAGACACCTAGAAGCTGTGATAAAGACAAGAGGAGGCAAAAACTCGAGATTCCATTCATCGTATATTCATCGTGAGTGCATATGCAGTATACTAAAGACACTAAAGATACTAATCAGGTTTCTCACTGAAAATGTTTAATTAGAAGGACAAGCTCTGTGAGAAAGGAGGACCTTACTAAAGAGGTATGCCAAGCAAAAAAATTAAATAAAAAAGGGTATGAGTGAAGGAGAAATGGAATTAATCGAAATCTAACTTACCTAGCTGAATGGTGAGTACAATTGAAGTGGACATGGACCTGTATTCGTGGGTCTAACAATGATTGGACTATTGATTCTTAGAACCAAAAGGAGGTTGATACTGGGTTCGCAATTCACGTCGAAGAAATACTCAGATCGCAGTTCTTGAAAGTAGCGAGGAAGAGTGGAGGAAGCAGCGAGGATGAAGGGAGGAAAAGTGAAGATTTGTGAACGTTAACAAAATATAGCCAAAACCAAAACCCATAGAAAGCTCAAAAACTTGAGATTCTATTCATCGTATCCGACACGAAGTTTCCTTACTAAATTCATCAACCGGAAGTGCTACTGTATTAGAAGATTTTTCTTCACTACCTCGCGATTTTCAAGATTATTACTCTATTTTCTTAAAGTCAGCACACTCACTTAAAGACCTATCTCTTTATTTGAAATATTTTTCCAGGCAAATTGATTTGGGAAAGTTCTGGGGGGGGGGAAGCCCTAAAGTACCATTTCGTTGCCTTTGTTGGAACATAGAATTAATTAACATTTATATGTTGTGCCGTACATGTAAATGTTAGGGTGCGTTAAAAGCAATCATTAAAGCAATTTTCTCGAAAAATTGAAACGGTGCTAAATTTTTTTGGAAAGTATGCAAGATAAAAATTATCCAAATGATAACCTACTTCAATTTTTTTCTGGAATTCCAAATATGATCAATTATTTTTTTTAAGCTGCAGAAAAATGAGATTTCCAAAACCAACTTTCTCATTTCCAGTTGGACAACATGTTTTTTTTTAACGATGTCTTAAAGATGTTTTTTCTTTTCAGAAAAATGGTTATTGAACGAGAAAAGTCCTTTGAAAATACACGGAGCTATTCAATTTTTAGTGTAGAGAAGTTTTCTGCTATTATTTCAATTGTTTATGATTTTGTAATCCAATAAGGCATAAGTACATATTCACTTTAAAAACACTTGAGTTTCCGGGTTGAGATCGCGTCAGTGGTGTCCTACAAACCGACGTTTTGCCCATATTGCAATGAGACTCTTCAGGTTCGTTCCACCTTGAAATCTAATGGAGTAAAGAAGGGGCGTGGCCATGGTGCCAATTTTGAAATTAGAGAAATTTTTGTTTACTTTTGTTGATTTTTTTTTTTCGTAAGATATTTAAAATAATAAACTATTGCTACAAGTATTCAGAGAGAGAGAGAGAGAACACTGAACGCAGACAGATATCATTTCTGAAGTGACATTCTCCCAGATTTGCTTGAAAATGTTAGAAAAATAATCCTAGTTATCGAAAACTTTAAAGTACTTAACTACTGAAGTACTAAAGTTAAACTACATCTGTCAATTACTAGAGAAAGTGGTGTAAATGTTTCACACCAGATTCAGGTCATCTTAAAACCTATTTCCAAAAAAAATACAATTTCAAAAATTTAACATGACCTCAACAATAGAAAGAAAAATTAAATAAATCAAAAGAAAATCAATTGCAAGTTAATTGCATAATTATTTTTATCATAGTAATTATCACGAGGTTACTGAAGAATTAGTATATTTTTGTTTTTATTGTTGCAAATAACATGATTGATATATAAGAAGAAAAAATAAAATTGACAGAATAGTGTCATGACTTGATAATTTTAGTATAAAAGTTGGAAGTAGAGTAATGTTCCCTCAGTTTAATTTCAACAATGTTCCGACAAAGTTTATTCTTTGTACTCCTCGTTGCGTTCATCGCCATTTCCATCTTGGGTAATAAAAAATCAATCTTTACTTTATTTAATTTATATAAGTTATTTTATTTTTACTTTATTTCAATGCTGTAAATGGTTGCATTTTATTATTGTGTGTTCATAAAAATTGAAATTTCTCCAGAAATATGTTACGGCCGCCTGATGATAATAATAATAATAGTAGGAAATGAAATGTTGGGATGTGTCTGTTAGTAGGAATGGTTATTTATAATAGCAGAACAAAAACGAAAACTTCTGCTTTCTCAAAACATGTATTTCTCATTAAAACATGAATTTCAAATATTTATTACGCTCGTAATTGTTTTCATTAATGCAGAAAGTTAAAATAATAAAATATAACGTATGTAATAGGCAATTATTTTAAAGTATAGTAATAGTAATTTGAGAAGGAAAACAATATACACATTCATTTGCTGCTTGATTTCGGGGTTTGTCTCTTACTCCTATTATGGAGAGTGTTTGAGTTTAAGCGCGAAAAGTAACTAGCAGCCGGCCTAAAAGGAGGCAACAATACCCCTTACCATGGATCTACCTAGAGTGACCTATGAGGCGTGTTTACGGCTATTTGACCGGACCCGGATAGGATAGGGATGTTGGAATTCCCTGCATGCAGTCTCTGTAATGGTGACGATCTAAATACTGATTCAATGCAGATTTAGAAAGAGAACGCCAGCCTTGAGATATGGGCTGAGAGATACTGGGCGGCAAGAGAATATAAGAGTTATCGTCAGTGCGTATAAAAAAAAAATTAAAAGGAGCAATGCAACCTCGTCAATTTTTCCAAATTGAGTTTCATTGGGAATATACCTATGTTCTGAGGTCTGAAGGGAAAAAAATATTTTTAGCAACTGTCTATTTATTCGCGTGTGTGAACAACATATCTCAAAAATTAAAAATCCATCAACCAGCAGTGCGACTTTATTCAATAATTTTTTCAGTTTTTTCGTAATTTTCTTGAAAACTGCTGCAATAATTTTGTTTAAACTTCTCATACTATCTACACACATAAATACATATAACTTTTATTTAAAATATTTTCTAAAGAAAATTGGTTTTTACAGGGAACGGTAGCTTTCTCTAAATTACCACTACAATACAATATATGATCCTAGCACCTATTTATATGAAAAAGTTTCTAGAATTCCAAATTAGTTGAAGTCGATTAAACGGAAGTGGAGACATTATTGTCGTGGGTTATTTGGAATTTTCTCGAAATTAAAATATATTAATTTTTTTTTAAACTTGGAATACTAACTGTACACAAAGTAAACCTATCACTTTTATTTGGTACTATTTCCCCCAAAAAAATTCATTTTAGATAGTGGGCGGAATTTATGGCATTAAATTTCAAATGTTGTTCAATGTTATTGGCTTCCGGTCTACTCAAAATCCCTTCTCTAACTGCTGGGTTGGTAAATCGGTACTTGTCATCTCTCCACCACCTCCACCTCTATGTTAGGACAAATGAGAGGAAATGTAAAGTTAAAATAACATTTAACATCTGATTCATGCCACAGATCTTTTGAATAATTTGTTGTAGATCTCGAGGAGCGCTCAATAAAAATTACACTTTTTTTTTTTAAATTTTTTCCAACGTTTCGACAAATTTTGTTGTCTTCTTCAGGGATAAAATTTAAAAAAAAGCTAATCGGGGTTACATATAATTTTCATTAAAAGCACTAAACAACAAAATATATAATAAACAAAACTTGATATGACAGAAACAGTTGCCTCTGTAATGAGCTACATCATCAGAAGAAAAAAAAAACTGGTATGAAACACTCACAGCTTTCTTGAAATTCGACGAAAACTGAAAAAACTGTTCAGTAAAACGCACTTTCGGTTAATTAATTTCCTTGAAACTCGGAATTTTGGCATCCATTTATTTCTAATTAATTTGGTTTCGATGATAGAATTGTATAATCAACAATCATAGCACTTTAGAGAAAAACATAACCCCTACCCCTCCCCTAAAAGTGCCATTAAATGAATTTTCCTAGAGAAATGTTTTAATTAAAAGTTGTAGATCATTGTAAGTTTAGTAGTTTATATAATACGTTTCAAGAAAATCGTCGGAGCCATTATTGAAAAATCATTTAGTAAAGTGGTAAAGTAAACGCACTACCGGTGATCCGATTTTTTAAAACTCGGAATTTCAACAAAATATATAATTCTAATTAACATTATTTAGATGATGAAATTGTTTAATAAACTTTAATAGTACTTTAGATGACACGATTACAATACTTCCGCTTACTAGGAGTAAGAGAAAGTAAAACAAAAATGAGAGTGCACTTATTAATACTAGATCGGTCGGGAATCTTTATTATTATAATTTGTTGTGTCTAATGCTTCATGAAGTGTCATGCGTTGGTCTAGTGGCTAGCGCCCTAGTTTTTGGTGGGAGAATTCAGGGTTCGATTCCCAAGAAGGTAATGTGGTGTTGATCCAGCATCGTGAGAAAAATATATATTTGTATAATATACTTATTGCTTATAAGGATACAGGTCCTTTTAGCAAGGAGCTTGCGTTTGAAAATATACAACCATGTACAAAAATTAGAAATTATCATTACTTACATCAAAAGATAAATTTTTTCCCTTAAATTTTACAATTATTATTATTCAATTAAATAAAAATAAAAAAGCTATTCATTAATAATAAACGAGCGTAATTTAAAGGCTCCTATAGTATAATAGTATATAGATCATTAGTTTCATTACGCTATTGACAATAAGCAGTTCAGCAAGATCAAAGTTGTTACCATTTATATATTTATCAATATAATGAGCTCTAAGGGAACTATAGATTGTCCAGTGAAAATAATAATGATTTAAATTTTCTTCTTGATTCATATTACAAACTGTACGTAAATTTAGGTAATCCAGATTGATTTATTTCCTTTATGAAAGAAATATAAATGGTTATTGCCAGATAATCTGATTTATTATATACAGACCAGATTTCAGAACTGTATAATGCAGTTGCAGATACTATGGAATTAAATAGTTTCAATTTTGAATCCCAGCTATTGGATTTACCCGCTATTACATTTTATTAATTACAGAGATTGCACTGATACCTCTATTTGTTAATTGATTAGCTGCTATGCATCGTGAGAAAAAGTGAGAAGCTATAATAGGTAGCGAAGCCCGGAACTAGAACGGCGAGGGAATCGCGGCGTTCTTACCACATGTACCAAATATAGATCACCGTCTGGCAAGCCTTGGCCCATTATGGGCTGTTGCGCCATAGGTTTCTAGGTTATAGCTTTATAAAATGTTTAAATATTATTTCTAAAAAAGATAATTCGATTGTTAAACAAGAAATTGTTTTAAAATTAGCTCCGTAGTAGCGCACTGGATTAGTAACGCGGAGGTTCAAATCCAGCAGTGGTGTACCTAGATTTTCTCGCCCTAGGAGCTCCTGCAGCTCACTGTCCGGTGATGAACAGTGTTGTCTGTAACGAGAGAATACTGTCCGAAGGCCGGCATTCTACTATTAACATTAATGTAGAATAAAAAACATATATTTAGATAAAATTTCTATATTACAGATGTTTCCGCTCAACCAAGTTCAGCATCAGCCTCTGGTAAAGGACAAAGTAGTAGCTCTATCAATACAGGAGAGACTGATGAGAGACAAAAACGTTCAGCAGCAGAAGTAGTATCAGAAGCATTTCGATCTAGAAGAAATATACCAGAAGGTAATATTAAACTGTGTCCCTACTCAATTGAGGCTATGTAAATACATTCCTCGAAAGTATCACTTCAGCACAAAATTTGGTTTTACCGACTACATAATATTTATAAACATTGATAGATTTCCAAATTTGAAAAAAATCGATTAATCGGAAATAGGGAGTTTGCTGAATTAATTTTTTAAGTTTTTGGTTCTTACCCCAAAAAAACGATTATAACGATTTCCTTTAAAATTGATTTTATATAGTGTAGTAGATAATTTAAAATTTACAGATAATTTATTAATAAATTTATAGATAATAGTAAAAAATGTTATATAGTTGTGGTGGTTGGTTCCGCAGAGCTGGAAAGCATCAGAGACGTTTTCCGTGGTAGCCTGCTTCATTTTGTGGTCATCGACCGGTTTCGGGCGTTCGCCCATCTTCAGGATGCGTTTTTCAGACAGTGTGCCAACACAGACTCGTACAAAGACTTAGTTTCACACTAACCTCAAACTAAGTCTCTGTACGAGTCTGTGTTGGCACACTGTCTGAAAAACGCATCCTGAAGATGGGCGAACGCCCGAAACCGGTCGATGACCACAAAATGAAGCAGGCTACCACGGAAAATGTCTCTAATGTTATATAGTGTTGTGGTCATGTTAATTGGGGGTTGGTTCACTGTTATTTGTGCGCTCATATAGGTTACAATGAATCACTTTTAATACCTGCGTGGATAGAACCTTCTCCCCACGCCACTACCGCTGTATTTATTTTAGGACAAATGAGTAAAAGTTGAAGTTTACAGACAATTTGTCATTATATATTTAATTGTATTAACAGCTGTTTCATTTTCGTTGGTTTTTAACTAAAATTCATTTTAGTTGGTTTTGCGGAGAGGAGAGTTAAGCTTTCCGGTAAAATGTCATTTCCGTGTACTATACGATCTAACATCTGTATAATATTAGTGAGAATTAAATGCATAACCAGAATCCCGAGTTTGAAGAAAATAAATAGACCGGAAGTGCGACTTTAGTGATTATTATTACCAATTTTACATTTCTCTTACTCCTAGTAAGAGGAAGTGTTGTAAACGTGTCAAATTTTCGATTTTGAGTCTTTACCGGAAATATCCGTTTTGAGGTCCCCTGAGTCCAAAAAAGGTGTTTGTGTGTCTGTGTGTGTATGTATGTGAACAACATAGCTCAAAAACGAAAAATCATAGAAAGTTCAAACTTGATATTCCGTTTAGTTATCACCATGGGATCCGACAGAGGGTCATCTGTCAAAATTCCTCAACCGGAACTACCACTTTACTGAATGTTTTTTTCCACGTTTTTGCAATTTTCTCAAAAATTGCTCCGACGATTTTCTTCAAACTTGTATACCAACTACACATAATAACAGCTACAACTTTTGTTTGAAACATTTCTCCGTGAAAATTCATTTAAGGGCAATTCTGGGGGAGAGGTGGGGATAGATTTTCGTCGAAAGTGCTATTTCAGTTTATTAGATAATTCTACCATCTAAATAATGTGAATTAAGATAAAATATGTTGTTGAAATTCGGAGTTTGAAAAAATCGGATAACCGGAAGTGCGTTTATTTTAACACTTTGCTAAATGATTTTTTCACTTTTTCACGATTTTCTCAGAAATGTCTCCGACGATTTTCTTGAAACTAAATATATAAACTGAACATGCAAAGATCTACATCTTTTATTTAAAACATTTCTCTAGGAAAATTCATTTAAGGGCACTTTTAGGGGAGGGCTGGGGTTATGTTTTTCTCCAAAGTGCTATCATAGTTGATTATACAATTCTATCATCCAAACAAAATTAATTAGAAATAAATAGATGGCCAAACTTCCGAGTTTCAAGAAAATTAGTAAATCGGAAGTGCGCTTTTACTGGACAGTTTTTTCAGTTTTCGACGAATTTCATTGTATTTGGTACACATATTATAAAATTTGTAATTATAATTTTGAGAACTGGAGTACGTGAAAGTTGTGTGAGGGTTTCACACCAAATTTTTCTAGTTATTCTTTCGATAAGGATAACAATGGGTTACTTCACAACCCACAATTGTCGTTTTTAGTTTAGGTTTCCCCAAGTTATATGTACAATATTGAAGCCAGTTAAATTTAGTTCAGTTAAATTACATGTTTGGAGGAAAGTTTGACAACTGTCTAAATTGCAGTAAGAGTAAGTAGAATATGTGTTTCATGACATATTTCGACTTCACCCTCCTCCTTGTAACAGGAAATACCGCGATCGCGTCAAAATTTGTATTATATTTATTATACATTTATATAATATATTTTATTTCTGTTCTGGCTTCTGTAGAAACTTCAAGAAAGTTGTCCTCAAGAATTTTAGTCGTGACAGAAGGATCAGGAAAAGGACAATCTTCATCTTCGAGTAATTGTGACCAAGATGGAATATGCCAGGAGTCATCTTCATGAATATCACATCAGAATGTGTTTATTATTATAACCTGAATAAACATTCGAATAACATAGAAAAATATTGTTATTATCCTAGCTTTTCATTGCGCCATACCAATCCTTAAAATAACATATATTTCCTTACAGAAAGGCGAAGTCTTCACAATCAGAAAGATTCTCAAAACGACCTGATCTAATTATCAACCTCCCAGCCTATATTGTATGGTAAACACTCTTAATAATCATATGTTTCCTTACCTAAACAAAGTAATCGAAGGTCGCTCTTAGAATTTACAAAGAAATTTTAAGAGCGTTACAGCCCATGGGTTGCCAAACGGCAATTTTTATTGGGGGGCGTATTGCTGGGGCTAGTGTTGTGAAAGAGGGCCAGCTAGCACGATGTAGCAATAATGAGCTTTGTACCTGCTGAGTCAACAGTACTGGGGCAACTGCCACCTGGCCACTCAGAAGCATTCATTCTAGTGCGGACGTGATCGTGGACGGAGTGTTCTAGGTGGCGGGGTTGCGGAGTGTTGGTGGGTTGCCACAGGCCCTTTAGAGCGGATATGAGACAAGCGGGTGCAAGGGCAAGCAGAGATAGAGCTCGGCTTGATTGTTATTTAGTTAAGGGTCAAAATTATTGTATTTGGGTAGGGTTAATTAAGTAGATTATAAGTAGAACAGAAATAAATTGTGTTGGGCGTAGTGAGGTGAATCGGTGGAGTGGTTGTAAGTAGTAATTGAGGTTAGATAAGCGATTAGATTATGGACTTAGTAATTATAATGTTATAATATTTTGTATTTTATATGCGTAACTTTGGTGTAAAATAAATCATTTGTAAAGGCGTAACTGTGTCCACGAGGGCTGGGTCAGTACCCTGTTGGCCAAATCTTACAGTAAGCATGGCTCCCGCTATCTAACACAGGATTTTACAAATTTTAATTACATATTTGATTCTTTCAGCCCGAATTCTAAAAACAAAGTGATTGCTGTACTCCAATGCTAATAATAATGCGTGGAACTAACGACAGGTAGCTGTTCAGTTTGGTATAACCTCAAATCCGCTGTACCTGGAATTTGTTTTGATCTAGATTTCGCATATCGCCGCTAGATGTCGGTCTAATTAGAGTTGAATAATATTACTTACACACACTAGATAGATAGATAGATTCTACCGGGGGAATTGGCTATTCAGCCTCCACCGTGACACCCCAAGGATCTATTGTGGCACCCCCCTAGTTGGAGACCCTCCCCCCATTCTGTCCTTAACCAGACTGTGGAATTGGGGGGGGCTCCCAGGTGGTCAATCAGAGCACCCTCTCGAGTCCTGCTTGCCTTAAAAGACTTAATAGGTCCGAGAGAGGGCCCTGGCTGAGGCTTGTTGGCACCAGCTTCTTTTTTACCAAAGAGGCGGTACCTTAGCCAGACCAGCCCCTCGCACTGACATACCACATGCAGTGCCGTCTCCTCTTCTTCCTGACAAAACCTACACAGGCTATCCGTTGCCAGGCCCATGCGATGCATGTGCTTATTTAGTCTACAATGGCCAGTGAGAATGCCACTGCTATCCTTATGGCCACCCGGCCTAGTTGGAGTAATTCTGCAGTTAGCTTGGGCGAGTAGCTCTGGATAAACTTTTTCGCCTGCCTCTGTCCTGGAGTTTTGACCCACCATTCCCTTGATCGGTCCTGCATCCATAGCTTAATGGATGCACTCCTGAGGCATCTTGAGACACCGCAGAACGGCTCCGGCCCGATAAGCGCTCTCATTGAACCCTCCCGGGCCAGGCGGTCCGCCGCCTCATTGCCTCTGTACCCGAGTGCCCAGGCACCCAAACCAGGAAGACCTTATTGTGGCTACTAATTTCCCTGAGTGCACCTAGGCAGTCCCACACCAGCCTTGAGCTGATCTCCCACGAGTCAATTGCCCGCA